>CM051384.1:20956788-20981788 GCA_028015245.1 Cardamine occulta
CGACAAATTGAGAAGCGAAGCAAAAAGCTATTGAACATGCAGTTTCAATGAACGCAGAGATTTGATATGAATTTTACAAATGATTGATTGAATAACTTGATATTTTAGATGATTAAAATGATTTTACACAAATTCTCTATTCAATAACATAGGATTTGAGAAGGAATTTTTAAATCACTAGTTCAATAACATATGATTTTAGGAAAAAAAATTAAAATCTCACCAAATCCTCAATCCAATAGATCCCCTTAATAATATATTTTATGCGTTTTTCACATTTAATTTCTCATTTCTAAACCTATTATTTTATATATTCCGAGAGATTCACCAACCTTTCGATTGTATTAATATGACACTATATAAAGCTTTTGTAACCAACTCTATGACATTAATATGACGCTCCAATATCTGTTGATAACAAAACCGTAACCGCGATTCTTCAATACAAAGGCGTGCCAAACACGGTTATACCAATTTTACCAAAACTTCCTTTGCCTAATGACACATCATTTGCTTTAGACTATAATGGAAAGCTCAAGAGCCTCAACACACCAAATTTCCCAGCTATTGTACCATTAAAAGTCGACCGTCGACTGTTCTACACGATCGGGGTAGGCATTAATCCGTGCCCGACCTGTGTGAACGGGACAAATCTTGCAGCTTCTATAAACAACATCACATTCATTATGCCCAAAACCGCGCTCTTGAAAGCTCATTACTTCAACATGTCAGGCGTTTTCAGGACTGATTTCCCAGACAGACCTCCTAAATCGTTTAATTACACTGGCGTGCCGCTCACGGCTAACCTCGGGACATCTACAGGGACTAGACTGAGCCGAGTTAAGTTCAATACTACTATTGAGCTTGTCTTGCAAGACACCAATCTTCTCACAGTTGAGTCACATCCTTTCCATCTTCACGGTTACAACTTCTTTGTAGTTGGAACCGGTGTTGGAAACTTTGATCCCAAGAAAGATCCGGCTAAGTTCAATCACATTGACCCGCCTGAGAGAAACACCTTTGGAGTACCAACTGGTGGTTGGGCTGCCATCAGATTCAGAGCTGATAATCCAGGTATGAATATGATTGATCTGTTAATGTGTATATATGATAAGCAGATTAACTGATCAATGCATATGTTGTTGTAGGTGTTTGGTTTATGCATTGTCACCTGGAAGTCCATACAAGGTGGGGTTTGAATATGGCTTTCGTCGTTGAGGATGGGAAAACACCTGAGCTTTCTGTTCTACCACCGCCAAAAGACTATCCTTCGTGCTAGGAATCTGAAATCAGAACACATTTACTCTATTTCTTCTTCCTATTTGTTTTAAGTCGTTGATGATATTTTTTGTTGATTCTATTTCCCTTCTGTTGATTTGTGTCTGAGATTGTTTCATCTGGGGCTGCAAAATCTCACCCCGAAACTGCATAAGAAATGTAACTAAAATGTTTTCAAACAAAAATTCTTGTTTATCGTTTAGAGGTTTCTGCGGTAAAGTCAATGACATCAGAACTTAAAAAGCATCAAAACTCTTAGCGAGATACTAAGAAAATATGAAAACTTTTGAAAACAGAGTATTATAAAGAACAAGAAAAGTTTAATTTCTTGATTTGCACGTGCGGGTCCCATGAGATTGATTTTGACTTTCATGAGGCTTGAAAAACAGAGTATTATTGTTTCCTGGTTTCTGTTGAAGAATGAGAGCATATAAGGAACTGCTCCACAATGCCGACTAAAACTACTAAAACCGTCATCAGAACGGTTATAAAATTATAGAGAAAACTGTAACAAATTTTTTTTTCAGATCATATCCTTTCAAAACCTAACTATTAGACTGGATAAAATGTTCAATTAAAGGACGCGGATTCTTTCGACCTGACTGCAACAACGGGTTGGGAAACGGATCCCCTTTTGGCATCGGTCAAATAAATTTATTTTTTGTTCAAAGATAAGTCAATGATTGCATAGATTTTAAAATGAAAATTTTATGACACATTTACATTTATTTGACTGCGAAAATGTTAGTAGAAGATTTAGATATTTAAAATAATTTTCCCAACACTAAACAACCCATTTTTAATCATTAAGTCCAATTAATAAAGGCCCATTTGCAAACGGGAACACGAGTTTGGATCATATAAATTGTGAGAGCAACCTATTGCTAGTCTCTATGCCATAAAAAATAGAAAAACGAAGAAAGAGGTTGAGAGACGCTTCCGCTTCTCACTAATTAAGAAACCCAGATGACACTTGTCATAATGTAACTGGTTTAATTTCTTTTATATTTTAAATTTAATTACATCACTAAAATATAGTAATATAATATACATGAGATACTTTAAGAGTATCTTCTAATGAGGTTGCTCTGAGGACTCATTTAATTTGTTCCGAGGAGATCTTCTTCGTTTTCGTTTTCCATCAATTGTATCGTAAGCTTGTAAATCTCGAAGTCGTTTGTTCTCGATGTCACCTCCAGATTTCAGAACTGTTATGGTCGAGCATATTCGCTCCAATCACGAGGAGATTGAAAGATTGGAGCAATTGGTTATGGAAGAGCTAAAGGCAGAAGAGCCGTCTCCGATGCTGCAATTGTTGCAAGGCCACCGTCTCCGAAGCATTGTTAATTCTATCATACTTAAGACTGAGAAACTTGTACGTTCTTCTTCTTCTTCTTTTCAGTTCGTTTTCGTTTTCTTAGGGTTTATAGAAAGAACACGGTGACTTGTGGGATGCTTGTTTGGTTTCTTTTCTACCTTGTGTGTTTTGTTTAAGCCACTTTAGTCTTTAACTCTAAATAACTTGTAACGTTACATCAGTTTTTTTTGGGCTTCATAAGGATGAAACCTATGAAAACAATGATGGGGCGAATAAAGATGAAGTAGCACCGCTTGGTGACCAAACTGCAACATGGAAAAATGTGTCTAGTGTATATCGTTTAGAAGATGTTTAGCTCTTGCCCTTTTGCATCGTTGTTGTCCTTTTGCAATTTTGCCGAATAACATATTCAAATTGCTACTTATTCACAAGGCATGCATGCCACTTACGGTTATGGACTCCGTCTATTCGCCGTGGTTTGGTTCGGTTGACTATGAGCATCAATACAAATTACATATAATTTTTTGTTTTTATCTAACTATTTTCTTTTGTATTTATAGAACAATACTAATATCTTAGTTTTAAAGTACACAAAATGATTATATATATTGTACATAATTTAAAATATGAACAACATTTATCAATAAAAACCTTAAAGAATCCTTGTATGATTCTACAGTTTTACCGGTTATCAATTAGAATCTAACTATTTACATCAATGACTGTTTTTCTATAAATACCCGCTAATTATTACGCAAAATCCATCATCTATACTAAATATACACAAACATATTTGTTCTTTTTAGAAATGGGTAGTTTTTTTTTTTCTGCGGATGAATAGTATTAAGGAGAAGGCAACCGAAATATTGATTGTAAAGCTACTTGTGTTTTTTTTTCTTCAAATAATTTAAAAAGAATAATTGTAAAGCTACTTGCTGTGGTCACGACGCACTAGGCCTACGACGCACGTCCAACTTTGGTTGTCGACAAAACCACCCACTTGTATTTGTTTTTTTTTGTTGGTAACCCATCCAAGAAAGTATTTAAATTGCTATTTGTGGTGACAATCGCTTTACTTTGCATGTGATCCAGTTGTCATTAAACTTTTTTTTTTTCATTTTGTACTTAAAAAAGAGAGAATATAACTTTTGTATAGAAAAGGGAAGAGATATTATTTAACAAAGCAAAAAAAAAGGAAGAAATGTTTAATACGTAAATAATATTAAATGTGCATAAAGGAAAAAAAGAAGTAATATATCAAACAAAGGCGTTTGGGTAAGATTTCCCGTGACATCCGGAAATTTTACCTAATTTTTAATAGTATATTATAGATATAGAGAATAGAAACGTGTGGTTTAATTGCACCTTGACCTAATCTGTCCTCATCCATCGTCCTATATAAACACTGCATCTAGGTCTTATCACATATCTTTTCTTCAGTTTTATTTATTTATAAATCTTTTCTCCTCCTTATAAAATGTTTATAAGCTTTTTTCTGGTTTTTAGTCTCTTCATAGCTTCGATGGTCCCGACTCCTGAGATAGGGTGGTTTGACCTTAATCTTTCTTCTCAGATCCATCCATTACGATGGATCAAAGGGGCTACCAGAAAAAAATGAACACGATCGTGATCCTCGAATCTACCACGGCGGCCTCTTTTCGTTCTCCTTCCTTCCCTAAAAGGTGGATCAATAAGTTGATGGCAAATCCTAGATCCCGTGATCCGGGTTAGCTTAATCTTTGCCTAACCTTATAACCTAAGGAGTTAGTTTGAGGTTTGTCCATAAATTTTTTTCTTTTTTCTTTTGTAGATTCACACTTTCTTTTTGTTTGTTTGTCTTTGATACAACAAAGATCTATGGCACAGATCTTGTTTGTGAGTTGAAATATTGATGTAAGACTCAATTATATAGTTATTAATCTTCTATAACCTAAAATATATTTAGTTTTGGTGAGTTTTATATATTTACTTTTGCAGTTACAAATTTCTTTTAATTTTTGTTTTTGTTTTCAGTTCAGAAAATTTTGTTTTCAATTAGATTCGGCGATCCGGGTTAGGTTAAGGTTTGTCCAGATTTTTTTTTGGTTTCTTTTATAGATTCACACTTTATTATTGTTTTTTGATACAACAACGATCTATGACACATATCTAGTCCGTGAATTGAAATATTAATGTATAACTTAATCTAGGCCCATTTTAGCCCAAAAAATAAACCAAACGCTCATAGTTAGTCTGATAAAATGAGTTATTTACTCCAGTTTCCCAATTTTCTCCAATTTTCGGCGATCGGAGACAGAGCTCAACGAGAGTCATCGTCACTCCCAGAAGAAAGGTAAAATTCCCTTCAAATGTAATCGTACAGTTCTAGATTTGAAATCGAAATTAGTTGCGATGCTTTAGTTAGCGGATTCTATGGCGTCGAGTAGAAAACTTAATCGAAATCTGTTCTGGATGTAATCGTACAGTTCTAGATTTGAAATCGAAATTGGTTGCGAGCTTTAGTTAGCGGATTCCATAGAAAACCTAATCGAAATCTGTTCTGGTTGTAATCGTCACATTTTTGCGTTCATAAACTTGGGATTCGAAGTTCATGATCATCTTTCGAATCTACTGCATTTTAGATAATTTCGGAAACGCATGAAACCGTCTGTATGTTTCTCTCCCTGTTTTTCAATTTCTCTTTGATCTCGTGATGATGATTTTGCAAGTGGATCAGATTTATATGTTGAATGAGCATTGATAATACCATTTAGAATGAATAAACTGAGACGAAACTTGTTGCTTCTGATGAGATGGAACTTAACAAGATTGAGAGTCTATAAACGAATTAGCCTAAGTTTAAGAAGAATTTGCTATGGTTATCAAGCTGTTCATTGATTGAATTAACAGAGAGATTTGAACAAGTAGTTTTAGGCTTATTTGTAGCTCGTTTTCAATTGATATTTTGGTTTTGACTTTGAACAGGAGATGGATTTTGACTTTTTTTGGAGGCAACGTGTACCGACTCTTCTGAATGTTGTTTTGGATCAAAGAAGGAGATTGATTTGTTGGGCAATTTCTATTGTGAGGCACTTGGAAGCAGTGTGTCGATTGGAGGGATTTGAAGTGCGGCTATCTGTTCAAGAGGTTCTGAACACAATACCTAGGAATATGATCGATATAAACAATGGCGCGTTGTTGGACTTTGATGGATTGACAGATTTTCTGGTAACTAATGGAACAGTTGCAGAGGAGTATTGTCCTTTTACTGGTGTGGTTCATAGGGTTGAAAGACCTCCAACCGAAGGTGTTCCAAGGTACAGACCACTTGAGGTTGAGAAGTTCTCGTACAATGATTTTAGTGCTGAGGAGTTTGATACTGCCCTTAGGGACACACTCCAAATTTCTCCTATTTCTGCACGAATCATTGTTTCTCCGGGTTTTGATGCGATTCAAGGTTATGAAATCTATAAACCTGCTGAAGAGGATGTTATGGTGGGACTTGGTCATATGTTATTGATAGAAGGTTGTGGAGTAGATGTCGGTCAAAGGTACTGGCAAGCACAAGACTCGTTTGGTTTGGGCCAAGGTGAAGCCGGTTACACTAGGTTTGCAAGGTATGATGACGTGGTAACCGATTTCTACGAGATTTCTGGTATTTATATCATCTGACTCTTTCTCTATTTAAGTCATTTTTTTGACTATAATCTAACCGCCTCTTATGATTTTGGTTTTGTCATTTTATTATTCATCCACTTTATTTTATTTTTACTAGTTGAACTTGTTTGATTGATTTTATAAATTACCATATGTATTTGATCTGATTGATTAGTGATTTTGTGTATCTTAATATTTGAAAGTCACAAAATATAATAACTTAATTTATTATACACATCAGAAAAACAGACGATGATCAAAACTTCAAAAAGAACAAAAAGAAGAAGAAATAAGCAAAAAGTCAAAAGGATATCGAAAATTCTTCTTCGGACCGAATCTATAACGATCTTAAAACCCCCGAAAAAAAAACAAGAAGTCCTCCTTTATCTAAGTAAATAATAGATTAAATATACTATATTAATTAATTAAACTGATTAATCATGAAATCCAATCTTCTCCCAAATTATGTTCCTCAATCGCCTAAGATCTCTTCCTTTGACCGTTCTACCGATCCCATCGTGCGCAGTAAACGATGATCCTCTCCGCCGTGCCAGATACTCGTGCGGTGGAATCATCCGTCTTCCACAGTCATCTTCCTCGCTGTCGTTATCTGGTATGGCATGACTCCTATACTCACTCTTGAGAATCTTCGACCAGTCGGGGATATTAACCGGTAGCAAACCGGTCTTTGTGGTTTTAATGTTACCGGAACTCCGGTTTTCGTCGGTTTTTTACCGCAATCGCGAGATTAAATATCGATTTCTTGGCGTCAAAGGAACTCGGCAACTGATGATCGCCTAGATTATGAATATCGGATTCGTCGAATTCAAAAACATTCTCGTCGTTTTCAGAAATCTCTGGTTCTGGCTGTGGATAGATGTATTTAGGCTTGCAAAAAAAAAGCTTCCTCGACGCCATTGATTAAAAACAGAGTTCTTGAAACAGAGCCGAGAGAGGAATAAATAAAGATTGATTTTTAAAATATCAAAAAATGGGTTTGATCTTGCTAGTGGAAGAGTCAATGGGTTTAAGTTGAAGGAGTTAGATCATTATATAGAGAGATGTGGTAAAGAGATAAGCTCATTGGTTTATATGAGTTATTATGACTTACGGACTCGCAATGGGTTTAAGTTGAAAGAGTTGAGATCATTATATAGAGAGATGTGGTAAAGAGATAAGCTCATTGGTTATGTGAGTAAGACCCTGTTCGTTTGGCAGTCGCTGGCGACAGTTCACAATATTTGCAATCCCATATTTCTTGGACAACACTTCTTCACAGCTTTTGACAGTTCACAATAATCCCTTTTTCAGTTCATTCTTCATTTTCAATCATCACCCACCCAACCTCTCCCTTTAAAGCAATCTATCTCTTCTCTCTCTTTCTCAATTTAAACTAACTTTACTAACCTAATTAAAAGAAACATTATCAACCTCTAATGGATTAATAGAAAGAATTTCATGTAGTTACCAAGTAATAATCTTCACACTAGAAAGAGAATCCTACCCTTCATCAAACTACATCTCTATCTATATAACAAGCCCCAAAACCTTTCAACAGACACACACACAACAACAATGACTACTTCAATCTCCTCTAATCTCTTTATCTTCTTCTTCTTTATGGCTACTACCAATGGTCAGGCTCCAGCTCCGACTCCTTCAGGTCCAACCAACATAACCGCAATCTTAGAAAAAGCCGGTCAATACACAACGTTCATAAGACTCCTCAAAAGCACTCAAGCCTCAGACCAAATCAACACTCAGCTCAATTCTTCCTCGAGCAATGGCCTAACCGTGTTTGCCCCAACAGATAACGCCTTCAACAGCCTCAAATCTGGAACCTTAAACTCATTATCGGACCAGCAAAAGGTTCATCTTGTTCAGTTCCATGTCCTTCCTAATCTCTTAACAATGCCACAGTTTCAAACCGTTAGTAACCCCTTAAGCACGCAAGCTAGTGATGTGCAAAACGGTAAATTCCCTCTTAACATCTGATAGGTTCAGGCGTAGAAGCAAACAGAGCAGGTTGAAGCAGAGGGTCTTGAGAAGGGTTGACTAGTCAACTAATGGATGGACTTGAAGAGGATGACGTGGGCTAGGCAATACAAAAGAAGTCGTGAGAGTCTATATAGAATCTTTGATTGTTGCTTTAATGGATTATCCAGTTTATGGTAAATCGGATCAATTGTTTAGTTAGAGATTCTCTCTCAACTATGGCGATCTCAAGAGCTTGTTCTTGAGGATCGATGGTGAACTCTTGATAATAGAATAAAATTGGTTATTCTCTTATCAACATCACTAGCTCTGGTAACCAAGTCAACATCACCACCGGAGTTGTGAGCGCCACCGTGGCTAACTCTGTCTATAGCGATAAGCAGCTCGCCGTTTATCAAGTGGATCAAGTTTTGCTGCCATTAGCAATGTTCGGTTCAAGCTCGGATCCTGCTCCGGCTCCTGAGAAAGGCGGCTCGGTTTCGAAAGGATCAGCTTCCGGTGGCAGCCATGGAGGAGATTCTACTGATTTATCTGATGCAGAGAGAATCGGATTCGGTCTTGGGGTCAGAATAGCCACCGTCGCCATAGTCGCCATTGCTGCTTCTTCTTCTCTGTGGATATAACGAGAGAGAGAGAGAGGGAGAGAGCTTTTCTCGCGTCTCCGGATTGGAAATTTTAAGAATAACAACGAGAGCTTTAAATTTGTTCTACTTTGAGATTTGTGGTATAGAGTGTGTTCTTATATGTTATTGTTTTGATTGGGAATGAGGCAACGTTACGATTGCGATTGCAACAAAACATTTTTTGATGAAGAAAGCAAAATGTGTTTGAGTATAATAATTTGGAAAGTTTAAAGTTACATGATTCCTTCATGTCCAAGTTAGAAACCGAAACCGCCAAAACCACCACCACCCTCGAAATAATTTGGAAAACCGCCCTCGAAATGGAAAGAATATTGTTGTCCACCATCATGAAATGGATTGAATCCTCCACCACCAACTCCTCCACCCATATCTTCAAGTTCCTCTCCTCTGTCAAATCTCGCTCGCTTATCGTCATCTCAAAGAACCTGGTCAATTCACATGTTAGATATCTAGAGAGAGAGAGAGAGACCATGACCATGTGTGTGTGAATATGAGAGGGTATTAGGAAATTTGTTGAACCTCAGAAGCTCCAGCGATTTCTCTGAACTTGTTCTCCGCTTCTTCTCTGTTGCCGACGTTTTTATCGGGATGCCATTGTAAAGCGAGCTTCTTGTAGGCTTTTTTTTATTTCAGAGATAGAAGCGGTTCTGGAAACTCCTAGAATTTTATACCAATCTTTTTGTTTGCTCATCTTCAGTGCTTTCTCTGCTCTACCAAGTGATTCATGAATTTCCATGTCCTAATACAATTAGACGTGTGTTTAGTTAAGTCAAAGGATCCAAATTACATCAAAGTACATTTGGTGGGAAATCATTTTTTGTGAGAAATTGCTTGTTGGGCCAACCATGGGTTCTGATACTATATTAGGAATGTACCTAACTTATCCCAAAAGCTAGGTTATGAGTTAAGGATTGCCTATGAGTTAAGGATTGTCATATCCTATATATATTGCCCAAAGATCTTTATCCAAGCAATGTGAGACATTTTGGACTCTAATAGTCATATCCGCCTCTGTTTTTACTTTTTTGGAAGAAGAAGAAGAGTGAAGTGACGAAGGAGGATTCTCAAGCTTCCAACAGATTTAATGGTGAAGCTAAAGTAGAATTTTAAATCCGCCACATGTTAAGATTCTACCGCCATTATATTGCCACGTTGCTTCTATATAAGCTAATCGTTATATAATTAATATTTGACCGTTTGATTATACATACATATTGGAATTCCGTTTTCTTTTGGTTTTATATAATTTTAATTTTTTTATTGTGATAATGATATGATTAATTAACCACTATAACTTTAGCTTCACCATTAAATCTGTTGGAAGCTTTAGAATCCTCCTTCGTCACTTCACTCTTCTTCTTCTTCCAAAAAAGAAAAAACAGAGGCGGAGATCACTATTAGAGTCCAAAATATCTCACATTGCTTAGATAAAGATTTTTGGGCAATAAATATAGGATGTGGTAATCCTTAACTCATGCCTTAACTCATAAGCTAACTTTTGGGATAAGTTAAGCCACATTCCTAATATGGTATCAGAGCCCATGATTGGCCCAAAAAGCAATTTTTCACAAAATAAGCTTCTCAGAGTGCAGGGTCTGCTTCTATAGTTGCATTCAGATCATCGAGGGCATTGCTATAACGCTTAACCTTGATACTTTGTGAAGCCCACTCAAATAACTCAGCACCATCAACAGATTGATCATCTGTACCAGCAATGATGACATAAGTAAAAATTGTACTAAAATGCATTCTTCTTCACTCTCACAACCTAATTTCCAAAATTTGATCAAGCAAGTTTGTCTATTTTCACTCCCAACGGAATTCACTATGTTTCAATACCCTAAAAACAGAGTCCAAGGGAACCTTAATATTTACAGAGCGCCGGAGATTGCGACAAGCCCAACACCAAAAGGATCAAATTCCAGAAAAAAATAGAATTAATTCGCCATTTGATGCGAATTTCTAAATCCTAAGATTTCCCAAATCAGCTAAACAAAAAATATCAATCAATTATACCAGAGGAAATTGAAGCGAAAATGATAAAATCAAGAGAGAAATAAATACCTAAAGCGGAAACGAGAGGTTGAAGAAGAAGAAGTTGGCAAGCGAAGACAAAAGTTAAGCAGAAGAAGAGTGTATTATTAATGCTATTATAATTATGCCTAGGCCTGGGCATTAAGGGTAGGGTAGTGACGGGTAATGGTAGGGTACGACTAATAAGGGTATCGGAAATCGTTACCCGAAGTATACCCTTAAAGAGAAAGGGTCGGGTATTGCGGTAACGGATAGGGTAAGGGTAATAAGGGTAATTTTACTATCCGAACAGGTAATTCGTGTAATTAAAATACCTACCCAAACGGGTAATTCAGATAAAATAACCATATAAAATAAACATTGATCATTATCCAAAATACTATTTTAATTATCAAGTCATTTTCTAATCCAAAAAGAAATTTTGTTAGTAACGTACCAATCCAAAAACCAATTCTAATTTTTAAGTTAAATTCTCATGCAAAAGACATTTATAGTTATTAATTCAATACTAAGCATATAATTTTTTGATCTTGATCATTCATTTAAAAGCTTCTATTGGCACTTGTTGCTACTACGTTTTGCATCTCTAAAAAGTAAACCATCTAAAATAAGTAAAATAACATTTACATATAAAATCTCTAAAATAAAATTTTAGTATCATAAATACTAAATATATAATTTTATATAATCATAAAAACATAATTACACTAATGGATAATTCGCTACCCTAGGTAATACCCTACCCGCATTCTTACCCGTTATAATAAATTATTGTTACCCAAACGGGTAATTTTAGTTATCCGTACTCAAAATATTTGGGTAATTTAGGGTTAGATGGTTGGTCGGTGACCCGATCCAAATGCCCACGCTAATTATGCCATGGGTTTTTTATTTTAATGTGGTGTTATTAAAATATCTCTTATATATATAAGAATTCGCTGAAAGATTAGCAACCTCTCAAATAGTCTACAACTTCTCAATTTAAGGCCTATATGGGCTTAACACAGGCCTGAACTAAATTCAAGACCCAATCGTTTGTTCGTAACTATAATAATATATACACACGAAAGGATTACGTCCTAAACCAGAATAAATAAGCAAAAAAAAAAAAACTTCTTCACACCTAAATCCCTAGATCTGAAAAAATATCTTTGGAACCCTAGCAGTCAATCGCTCTTGTCAAGTCATCCATGGACGAAGCCACCATCAAAGTAATCTTCTTCTCCTAATTAATGGATTTCTTCGTACACTCACTCGTAGTAGAATTTCTGATTATATATTTTGTATCTTAGGCTATGAAATTGCGGGACGAAAGGGATGAAGCCGAACGAAAAACCCGGTAATATATTTACATATATATATGGGAAATATTGTGGTGTTGATGATAATATAATCTGATGGGAATCAAAATCAAAATCAAATTGTTGCAGTGTCATTAGGGAAATTTCCGTTGAGGGATTTGAGACTTGTTCGCTTCAAAGGTATGCTGTGAAACTGGTGTTGCTCAAACATTTCGCTTCATGTGGAAAGATCTTATCTGTTCCTGTTAAAAAGAGGTTTGTGGCTTCTTCCCTCCAAATATTCCCAGCTCATGTTGAATGGCTGCTAATTTTGGTATCGTTTTACAGTATTGCCTTCGTAAGGTTCGAGGGAGAAGGTGCCCAAGAGAAGGCATTGGAACTTGATGGAACTGACGTCGGAGGATGGACTGCAATCGTTAAGCCTGCGACCGCAGAATTCAATTTACCGCCTTATGCGGCGGGAATGAAATGGTCCAAGTAAAAATTTTGATCATATTATCTCCTGCAATCAAATTATTATTTGGATGTTCGATTTGTTGTTGTCATGTTAATAATATTATCAAATTATTATTAGGTTATTCATTTCGGGATATGACACTGGGCTTCCTGAAATTGATATCAAGATTGCGCTGTGTAATCATTTCTCTTCATGTGGAGAGGTCACGAATGTTGCGGTTCCCCCTAAGTTTGTGGTTTCTTCCTTGTTCCAATTTGTGTCTCAAGTTATTGAATTCTTACTAAAGACTTTGTCTCTGTTGAATTTTGCAGCGGTCGTGCTATCATTACTATTGGAGGAGAAAGATGTGTAGAGAAGGCGCTGGAACTAAGTGGACGTAAAGTGGGAGAAATGAATCTTGTAGTTGAAACTGGGAAAAGGGAAACGGAAATACGTAAAAGTAGAAGACTTTACGACAGCAATACCTGTGGCTATATTCTCGGATGTACATAAATTTTCTCTTGCTTCTTCATTCTTAATTTCTTTTAACAAATTAAAAACTCTCATTTGTTTCTTTGTTTATACTTTATATTAGCTTATCCACGTGTGATGGCTAAGATAATGAAGATGGAGAAGAAGAAGAAGAAGGAGATGGAAAAGGAGAAGATGGAGAAGGAGAAGGTACAGATGAAGAAGTTGCAGATGGAGATGAAGAAGGTGCAGATGGAGAAGTAAAGGCTCGACGAACCTCTTTGGTGTTTTTAAGTGTGATACAATGCAACCTTTGTTTTCTTTTTATTACTTGGCTTTTTCTTTTGTTTTTGTAAGCTCAATCATCATCACCTGCCTTGATCATCACCCATGTATGATGTCTTTCTCTGGATGTTAAATAATCGTTATCTGCTTTCACTATTACAATGCAACTTTTGTTTTGCTTTTATTACTTGGGTTTTTCCTTGAGATCACATACATACTCTTCTTGAACATATCCCAGAATGTTATCAAGACCGACCAAAACATCTTTACGCAACATGTAATGTTTATTAATCCTCACAATTACTTAGTTGCATTCTTTACTCAGATCAAGAATATAAGTGTGTATTAGAGGATTCTAACACCTTTTTTACTCATCTATAAGTCTCACAAACATCTAATAACGTCTGCCAAAAGCACGTAATCCTAGTAAAGCAAACTGAAGAAGATACATCAAACAAGTATTAGAGTACAAGAGACATGTTACGGAAACTTGCCGGAAACCTGCTTCTAAGGGTTAGAATAGCCACCCAGGCCATAGCCGCCATTCCTGCTTCTTCTTCTCTTTATTATAGCCACTCGAGAGAGTGCTCTTCTCGAGTCTCCGCATGGGAAATTTTAAGAACAACGAGAGCTTTAAATTTCTTGTACTTTGAGATTTGTGTAATAGATTGTGTAATTATGTGTTATTGTTTTGATTCGAAATGAGACAACATTACGATTGCGATTGCAACAAAAAAATTTTGATGAAGAACGCAAAATGTGGTTTTGAGTATAATAATTTGAAAAGTTAGTCTTAAGTTACATATTCCTTCATGTCCAAGTTAGAAACCGAATCCCCCAAAACCACCACCACCACCACCGGGAAAACCACCCTCGAAATGGAAAGTATATTGTTGTCCACCACCACCACCATGAAACGGATTGAATCCTCCACCACCACCGCCTCCACCCATATCTTCAAGATCCTCTCCTCTGTCAAATCTCGCCCGCTTATCGTCATCTCCAAGAACCTGGTCAATTTACAGGTTAGATATCCAGAGAATGAGATACCTTGACCATGTGCGCATGAATATGAAAGGGTAATGTGGAATTTTGTTGAACCTCATAAGCTGCAGCGATTTCTCTGAACTTGTTCTCTGCTTCTTCTCTGTTGCCGACGTTTTTATCGGGATGCCATTGTAAAGCGAGCTTCTTGTAGGCTTTTTTTATTTCAGAGATAGAAGCGGTTCTGGAAACTCCTAGAATTTTATACCAATCTTTTCGTTTGCTCATCTTCAGTGCTTTCTCTGCTCTACCAAGTGATTCATGAATTTCCACGTCCTAATACAATTACATGTGTTTAGTTGAGTCAAAGGATCCAAGTTACATCAAAAAGTATATATAAAACAAAAAAACAGATGATTATACAAATTAATCTTTAACCAACCTGAGAGCTTTGAGCTGCTTGCTTCAAATCCTCCACAGCTCCTTCCCAATCTTCAAGCAACAGTTTAGCTTCTCCTCTCTGATAGAGTAGCAATCAGAAACCTGTTTCTTCGATAAAATTTATGAATATTTCGATTAATACTTAATGATATGAACCTGATGTAAAGCTTCAATCAGTTCTGGATCGATGTTAAGCGCTTCATTACAGCTATCTAAGCCCTCTTTTCCACGGCCGAGCCTCACTGAGACCTTGCATAGTCCAAGATAAAGATGAACGTTGTGTGCAGTGTGTTCAGGGTCCAGAGCAATAGCTTCTTTATAGTCCTCTATTGAAACTCGCAATTTTCCTTTGTTTGCATTATCTTCTGCCTGCAATACAGCACAGGTTTTCAACACAAATAATTGGCTGCTAACGCTCAGTGTTATGTGAAGACCAAGAAGTTTGCAGGACTCACGCTTTTTGTTTTCTTGAGCAGTTTTTTCAGTCCGAAGTATGCTTTCTTCAGTTCACTGTGTTCCGGATCAAGACGAAGCCCTTTTTGGTAATGCCTGAAACAGAGAGTATACCAGTTTTGGATCCAAACTCTCTCTGAATGGAAATTGGGTTGAAGTTAGGCCAAACCTTTGGGCAACATCATGATCTGCTAAATAGTAGTAGGCACGGCCACGAAGGAGCAAAGCCTCGAGGTTATTTTCATCTTCCTTGAGAATATAACCAGTCTCGGAAATTGCAGCAGAGTAGTCTTTAGACACCATAAGGAGCTTGACTTTGAGAAGCTTTGCCTGAAGTGAAAAGATGTAAACAATAAGAAATTGCATGATCATAGGTTACTAGAAAACAATAACCGTCAAGAAGTGAACCTTAGAGCAAGCTGGGGAGAAGACAAGAACAACTTTATCAACAAATTCAAGTGCCTTCCCAATTTCCTTTGATTCATAAAGAGTTGAGGCAGTCTCCAAAGCACTCCTAGCTTGATAAAGCTGAGAGAGCTCTTTCTCAGCATTCGAATCTCCTGACTTAAATTCTAGATATTTCTGGTAGCTATTTTCAGAATTTTCGTATCTATATAACACAGCGAAAGAGAAGAGAAGTCAACTTCTGGCCTTTTCGCTTAAATTTTTGAATGACAACGAATCCAAACAAGGAGCTTCTGGCATTTGTATACCTGCAAAAATGACGAAGTACAGTGGCACGCCTAAAATAAGCTTCAGAGAGTGCAGGGTCTGCTTCTATAGCTGCATTAAGATCATCGAGGGCATCGCTATAACGCTTGACCTTGATACTTTGTGAAGCCCTCTCAAATAACTCAGCAGCATCAACAGATTGACCATCTGTACCAAATTAACCAGCAATGATGACATACGTAAAAGATTGTACCAAAAATGCATTCTTTCTTCACTCTCATAACCTAATTTCCAAAATTTGATCAATTCGTAATTTGTAGCAAGCAAGTTTATCTATTTTCACTCCAACGGAACTCACTATGTTTCAATACCCTTAAAACATAGTCCTAAATCAGAGTCCGAGGGAACCTCAATATCTACAGAGCGCCGGAGATTGCAATAACCCCAACACCAAAAAGGATCAAATTCCCGGAAAATATAGAATCAATTCTCCATTTGATGCGAATTTCTAAACCTAAGATTCCCAAATCAGCTAAAGAACAAACATCAATCAATTGTACCAGAGGAAAACGAAGCGAAAATGGGAAAATCAAAAGAAAATATACACCTAAAGCGGAAACGAGAGGTTGAAGAAGAAGAAGTTGGCAAGCAAAGACAAAGTTAAGCAGAAGAAGAGTGTATGCCATTCCTCTCCAAGCTAAGAAATCCATCCCTGACCAGACTCGATACAGATCCATTCTCGATTTCAATACATATGCATACACCCACAATTTTGGAATCCGAGAGACGAGCGAAGAAGACGACGAATCTTTGATTCAAGCTCACGCAAATTCGTGTTTTCGGATTATCGAATTCGATTTTGATTTGCATGTTTCAAGTGTAACTAGTAACAACACGTTGTTCTATCCAATAAGTTTTCTCCACGTGGAACCTGTTTTTAAGTATGTACCAGTTTCGCAAACAGTTACCAATAAATCGAACACGTAGGACTCTAACTATTACACGGTGGTCTAGCTCTGCCACGTAAGACTACTGGATTCTTGGGCCTATTATTGAGATTCTACAAGAGAGATCGCAACTGGAAGATATCAATGTGGGCCTAACATCAGATTTGATGGGCCCAAAATGTCTGTGAAAATAACCGGATCAGTAGCAAACTTAAACCGGTGAAGTGAAATTTTGGTTAATAAAAACTTACGAATTCCATGAAAAGTCGAATGAATCTCTTTCATGTATTTTTTTTCCTATGTATCTTGATTATCTGGCTTTCATTTAGAAAAAACATCATCATATAAAAGAAAAATTAATTGAAAATTCGCTTATTTATAAACACCATATACAACGTTTATAACTGCTAAATAAGTGAATTTTTGATTATATAATAGTTATAAACAACATATACTGCATTGACGACAGAAAAAAAAAACATATACAACGTTACACCATAGATATGGTTGGTGGTATAAAGCTCTCTATTTTCTTGAATGTGATATTTAAACCTATAATTATGTGACATTCATAATAGCATTAATAATTTGTACAAAAATAATAATATTGCCAAATGAGGTTTGGGCGAGTGGCAAGTTTTGAACTTTTCTAAAAGATGGGTTTTTGAACTTCTTACTTTGATTTTTATTTGAAAAAAGAATAAATATTTTCTGACAGAAATATATTTACAATAGCTTTAATGTCTTTGACAATTAAAAGGAATAATGCATGAATCCACAAAACGACATGTTTCATATTTTCTAGGTAAGTAATACTCTAGTACTAGCTTATAATATTTCGTGTGGGGGTAGAAATAAGTCAAAATAAAGACAAGGCCTACAAGTCTACGAAAATACTATCGGTTAAAATACTTTTAACTTACTAGAATCCAAAGGAACACTTACACACATCTCGAGAACTTTAGTTTGGATCAAGTACCTACCTATTGAAAGCCAGTTTCAATAAAGGACGTTCAGTTTCATCTACTTCTCTAGATAAAATTATATTTTAATTTTTAAAGTAAACAGTTATAAAACGTTAAAAATTGTTTAAAATTGAGTTTACTTTTGCTTAAAACTTTTGAGGCGACAATTAGCTAGGTTGCTTTATTTTGGGTAAAAATGTTACTATTAGGTTGCTTTAGTTTTGTAGGTTATTGTCAATTGTCAAATATCAATAATGTTTAGATATTTTGAAGAAGTCTATCTATAAAGATTACCTAGTATATGTATATATACTATGAATTATATCTTCTTGGGTGAAACTGAGAATCAATTTTTACTGTAGCTATATATCAACCTTAAGTTATTCAACTGGTTACTTCTAATTCTACCCCCCCCCCCAAAAAAAAAATTCATAAATCCAACGATTTTCATGGGAGTTCCGGACGTGCATTTTATTTGGGTTGGGGACCTTGGGGGTAGAACTAGAACATATCACAATATCATATGAACGAATTAAGCAGTATCTCCTCGTATGCATAACTGCATTCACATTCAGTTCGACAACAATATAAAAAATATCTCTAGTATAAACAAGAATAAAAAGCCTGAAGATTATTCTTGATTATAATCTCATTATAATAAATGACGAAATGAAAATAACATTTACAAAAACGACAATGTCGCAAATACAAATCCATGCATGTCATGGTATAGATATACGATCATGATGATGATTAAACATAATAAAAGTACATAACATTCAATGTAACTGATATGATGATATAATGTAACTGATATGATGATATCATGTCAACATTCATTTTTCCCCACATTCCGACCGCTTCACAAGGGGATACGATTCTTAGACTTGTCTCCTCGAAGAAACCTCCAATTCTAAACCCCAAAACTTGTCCCCCATCTTTCTCCGGTCCAGTATCTAGTGAGCCGGATTTAATTAATTAACCAGATAATCAACGCAATGGAGCAAACCTTGCGAGTTCTTGAGGCAAAAACGGACGACGACCCGTTTGGTGAAGGTGATGCTCGTTCCTTACTCCAAGAAAATCCCGGGTTAGACCCATCTGTTGAACCGGGTTTAGATCCGACCTGTTCGATTGAAAGGGATTATTATCCACACTACCAGTGGTTACACCACTAAGAGGAGGAGGAGGAACAATATTGTTGTTCTCTCTTGAGACATTGGTGTTGAAGTTGTTAATTTGATGTTGGATCATCATTGGAGAAGACGATCTAGGAGGAGGAGAAGCCGCGGAAGATGATGACGTCATTGTTGGGCCGGCGAAGAAGGACGGAGCGGTGGTGGAGTTGCTTCTAGTGGACCCCATTTGTGCAGCTTTTTGTAAGAGAGCAGTGGCAGACATTGGAGAAAGAGGCTTGTTTTGTTTGTTGTCGGATGAGGAGGAGAAGAGTGGGGAGAAAGATGAGTATTTTAGGGTTTGGTGTTGTTGCTGTAGTGATGGTAGTGAAGCTGAGATTTGATGTGATGTTGAGGATGATGATAAGGTGAGATTAGGGTTTGTAGAGGTCGTTGGAATTTGGAATTGTTGGTGGTGGCCGGAGAAATCAGGGAGGGATGATGATGACGACGGAAAGAGGTGATGGTTGCCGGTGGAGGCCATGTGAACCATCTCGGATAAACCTACCCGGAATTTAAAAAGATACAAATTTATATTACAATTAGGAAATAAGAAACCATGAAATTAATTATTGTTTAGGTAAGATTGCTGGTGATTAAGAAAGATGATTAAGAAATATGATGTACCTTGCGCATGCATTGCACTTAGGTCATGTCCGAACCCTAAACCGAATTGAGAGATAGCAGCATTAATGTCGGGATGATGAATTCCTCGGTGAACAAATCCATGAGGAAGATTTGGATTATTCATAATATTTGAATCATTTCCAAAATTAAGATTCGTTGTAGAGATCACCGGATTGTTGCTACTCAGTGAACTCATCCTCGCACCTTCTTCAGTCAATGCGTCGCAGAACGCTCTATGTGTGATGAAACTATCTTTCCTATAATAAATCGATTATTTATCAGAAATTGTTTTAGGTTTCCTCATAAATTGAAGATAACGAGATAATAATAATGAAAATATAGTACATAAGTAACTGAAGAAGTGAGACAAAGGCATTGGTTTTTTAATATAGCATTAAATTTGAAATCATTTGCAAAACAAGACATTCTTGGCCGGAGTAAGCATTTATTTCTCCTATGCAAATTTACGACATGAAGACAGAAACAAACATAAAATTAAATTATTATACGCAAACCCTTTATTTATATGCATGTATGTGTTGGCAATATATATATGTATGTATAGTTTTTTTTGTTTTGTTAAAAGAACATATATGTATGTATAGTTCCTTGCCATATCGTGAGAATAGACGAGAAGAATGAAGCCAAATAGACATGTACACATACAAACACACAAAATAAATTGATGCTCATACCATCAATAATCTCATCGAATATCATACCCATAAAGTATGCAGCTTTTTTTTTTCAAAATCATAAACTAAAAAATAAAAACAGTGCTCCCCCAAAGTCAGAAAGTCTTCAATTAGTGCTCTGCGCTCTAATCCAGCTTCTGAACAGTATATAATCACAAGATGACACTGCACACACTATATATGTACACACCTATCACCCTATTAAAGTTTGCCACACAACTTTCTTAGTTACTAACACTTTTAAATGAATTCTATGCCTTTTTTCATCCGATCTTTCTTTAAAAAGATTGATTACCGAGTTCTTGTACTTGACATAGCACAAACTTAACTTATGCATCAACCAATACCAAAAGTTGGTTAATAAATAGTACCTGGAGAACAAAGTGCCACAGTCGCACTTATACTCACGAGTGCCACAAGTTTTCGCGTGCGCCTTCCAATCAGACTGAACAGCGTATTTCTTAGAACACTTTTCGCACTTCCACTTCTTTTCGCCGTGCTTACGGCTATAGTGTTTCTTGATCCCAGTGAGGTCTCCAAGGGCCCTGGAAGCATCATGGTGGACACAAGTCTTAATAGGACATATGTATACTTTCTTCTTTATCACCTCTTTGCTGGACCGTTGCTTCAGCTTCCATGGAAGGTTGTGGCCACGGCGATGGAGCTGTAAGTTTTGATCCCTTTGAAACCCTTTGTTGCAGATTTCACACACGAATCTGTTTGTCGCCATGAGTGTTGTTGGCGATAGAGCGATGACATCCGCATCTGGATCTGTACATGTAAAAATGTTTTGATACGAATTATCATTAGTTATTGTAACACATATTTTGTTCTAATGAATTCAACGATGTTGTATACTTAGAGATTAGAAAGCAAAAACATATGTAACATATAGATCATCGAATATAATCAAAGGATGAAATATACAGAAGCAAGATATATAGAGAGATGTATATGCATATGCGAATATTGATTTTGTGATTATTTCAGCAAAACATATGTATGCAATTTTTTTTGTTAAATGTCAATTTCATTGGAATTCAGATTTGCAAAAAATATGGAGCTTTCTACGGCATATGTATGCATATATATTATGTTCGACCCTCTACGTTTACATTTATGTGTGTATAGATATGTAGAAATACATATATAAACTTGTATATATGTAAGTATATATGTGACACAAACACACATGCACATATACATGTAAAGAAAGTGAGTACCTGGGGTGCCAGGTTGATTTCTCTTCTTCTTGGTTGATGAAGAGTTTGGTTTAGCATTAGAGTTAGGGTTAGAATTAGGGTTAAGGTCAGGGATCTGCTGCTGAAGATGATGAAGGTGTGTTTCTTGATGAACAAACCCTCCCATAGAAGATGAAATAGAAAATGGATCTCCTGGAATCATCTGCATATCTGTGTTTTGATATAAAACAGAGCTAAAGAACAAGAACAGCTGGGTTTTGTTTTTTTATAAAATCTTGCAATAAAACAAGAAGATGATCAGACGGTTTAGAACAGTATACAAACAAAAGAGATAGTTAATTAGGGTTTAATTTGTAGACGGGTGAAGCAGAACAAGAACAAGAGCATATAAGTTTCTTTTGGGTTTTAGGGCTTGAGAATGTTTGAATGTGCTTGACTCTTTGGTTAAATGACAAGAAAAGACCAAAGAAGATGAGGAAGAAATTTTCAATGCACGAAAGTATATGTATATATATAAAGATTATATTTAAAGAGGATCTGTTATTATTATAAATAAAAAAAAACTAATACAAGAAGAAAGTTTTATTTTTGTCTAAATAATGCTGAGAGATCCGGGAGATGTTCTTATAGAGATCTACTTTCTCTTTTTTTTTGGTTTAGTCGATCTGTGATTTTTTTCGAAACGGTCGAAAGTGAATTTATTTTTACAATAAATAATATTTTTTTCGAAAAGGCCAGTCTCTTCCTTTCTCGCAGTTACATAGACACACGTGCATGCGTGCATCTATATATGGTGCGTTTAGAAGTTGGGAGAAGACATAATTAATATTTAAAGTATCCTAAAATATCACATAATTAATATTTAAAGTATCATAATATGATATTTTAGTACTATTTTTATTTGAAAATATTAATAATCAAATAATGTATGTTTATAAATAATTAAATGGATATTTTTGGCTTTATTCATTTAATTAAATTAATTCATATAGTTTAAAACGATTAGAGAGCCAAATTTATCTATTATGATCATATATTTAAAATATATTTTTTTGCTTTGTGTAGTCTATTGTTTTTGCTTTCCATATATTGACTTGATTGATTTTTACCATCTTCATACATATATACAATGTATGTCAATTCAAATCTTGCATACTAAACAGAAAACCTCTATATATCAAGTCAGAGTTACAATATAAACTAATCTTGTAAAGTCTGAATCATTTTCATATGTATAATAATGATTTGCATGGTAATAAACAATTGCTCTGTGTTTATATTTTTGGTTAAAATACTAAATTAAAATTAATGGCAACGTTCTTACACTCTTCAGAGGAAATTCAGTTTTAGCGACAACAATTGAACCAAAGGGTAGAAACTAGAAACCATACCATAACGAACCAAGAGACTTGGTTAGTGATAACCTTTTCAAGATGGTCTGTTATAAATTTATCCTAATTTACAATATTATTTTAAGAAGGTTTGAAACTTAACAATAGTCTAACACTTCATTAACAGAGTTAGTTGTTAGTGCCATATAACAGTCTTTATTAAAAAAATCTACGTTGATATATACATGCCATGTTCTGGATCTACATATAAATTTAATTGGACATAGTTTCAACTCCTATTTGATTATAAAATGGAAGTTTTATGCACCCAAGAAATTGTATTTGGCAAAGGAAAATGTTCTGTGTCCCAAGAACAAAGCATGTAGGTAGATGTAAAAAGTTCCCGTTGTTTAAAGAGAGCACCATCTTTGACTCCCAAAAAGTTTTAGGAACTCAAAAAAGCCTTTTTGTAATATATATTTCTTTTCAACAATCTTTTTATATAAACAATTGTTTTAATTTTTTTCCAACATAAACAATTGTTTTGATTAGAAGTACCGGTTACTCCTAGACAAGAGCCAATAAAAAGTAAGTTAGGTTTAAATTAAGTGTACACCCAAGAGAAGTCAAAATGTGGTATATATAATCGATTAATATATAGACACTAAATCTAAGATATACGGTCACTAATAAATCCAGAAGCGATCAATTGATACTCTAGTAAATACTTGACGTAGTAAGACAGGTAATTATGTTAGCCGAAATTATAAGTTACTAACGTGAGCATATATAACAAGGTACAAACGGATATGAAATATATGAAATTTCGATTCAAATATACTGATCACGCGCGAGGACAAAATAAAGTTATTGGATTTCTTGAGTGGACTACAATTTGTTTTTCTTACACATACAAGTTCGATCTTCTTTTTTTTTTTTTTCTTTTTCCCCCCTTTTGGTTTGTGCTATCGAGGATGTGAGAAGAAAAGGAAATTGCCTTTAAGAAAATAGATCGAAAGAAATGATTAAGGCATAATTACAAGTTGGACCAAACATAGCATGTTGCATGTTCTTTTGCAATGCGTGAGAGAGAGAGGATCTTTGGCATTTCCCGATGAAGACGATAGGACAGTCCGTGACGCCTGTTTCTCTGTCTGTGGGACCCTTCTTGGAGCTATGATTCTCATGTACATTGGTCTTCTATTATCATCCATTTTATCATAATTTTTTTTATTATATACCATCAATCTGGAGTCATATATATATATATACATCAGGGTGATATTACACGGTCTTTGGATTTGGATCCAAGTCTATTAGAGATGGTTTCTAGTATAAGGTTATATTGGTTTAAAACATTTGATTTTTGTTTTGTTTTTACATTTGTTAACTCTCTTTTTTTTAACAAGTTATACACGTATAGTTTACCATTCTGGTTGCGTTAATTATCTTCCAAATTAATTTAGACGAGTATTATTTATTTGAAATCATAGTACTATTACCAGATTTTTTTTTGGCAATAGTGTGTTTTCTCTGATTTAATATTTTTCGCTAACACGAATCATAGAAAGCAATTAGGAATATCGAAATTTAATAGGTCACAACTTCTAATCAGCAAAAAAATGTTTCACACAAATAATATATGAAAATCGACAGTAGTTTAAATTCGAAAATTTTAAAGAAATATCCCTAATTGTTAAATAACTCGGACAAGTAGTACAATAATGATACATATATTATAGATTAGACTACATTAAAAAATCCTTAAATAATGCAACTCAACCTCTCTTTTGGCATTTTGTGTTTGCCTTCTTTCGATCCATTACTTTCATATTCCCCTCTTGGTATCCAAAGTCTGTGTCTACGAGTAAAAATCTTATTATTATATTTAATTATTGTTAATTCACACATATGCATACAAAAAAATATAAAGTTATTTTGGGGATTTAACAGTAAAATTTTGAACTCAGAATTATTTTAAATGTGTTTTATTCATTTTTAATAATTCTTGATCTAATGATTTATCTGATATCGAATATGAGATGGATTTTTTTGGAGAAACTATTTGTCTATCCAAAATTAATTGAAGACCTAAGTTAAAGAAAATTTT
>CM051384.1:20981888-21006888 GCA_028015245.1 Cardamine occulta
CAAGATTATAGTATCTCTTTCTATATGTTTAGTTATATTTGTATATACAGTATATGCAAACCATTATAAAATGAGCATTAACATTGTTATAAACTTAATTTCGTGGCTCCACTTGTATCTTATTAATTAATATTACTTTTTGTACCAATCCTGTTTGAATATAGACGCCGGTTGTATTAAACTCATCCGGTCAATATTTCATATAATTTCAACGTCACGTCATTTTAAATAATTATCATTTTTGGGATAATTTATTCATTAAATTAAACTGAAGTGCAAGAGGAGCCCATGTGCTCGTATGTTCTGTAGATAAGCCCATTGAAGAAATTAAAGCCTAAAACACATAGAACAGCCCATAGTTAAAAGTTTAAACCAATCCGAACCAGGAAGGAAATATAGGCCATCCTGTCTCCCACGAGACCATATTTGGGCCAAAATGGGTTGCAGCCCAGTCCATAACATATAGATGTCCTTAATACAATTGATCTAATGTTTTCTAGTAGCAGTTTCCAATTTGAGTAAAATCATATCATCAACCAAAAGTTACATTATAAGCTCAAAAGGATAATGGAATTTAAATGAGAAGAGATGGTCTCTAATCTCTTATTGACCGCAATAAATATACGTCAGAGAGACATAAATACTTCATATGTAATTGTAACACAATGGCTCGTAGCAGTCGATTTGTAACTAACCAAGTAGTTAATAGGCGTTTATATATTTGGAAATAGAGAAATACACATAGAGACAAAAAGCAAGAAGGACTACACACATTAACAAGAGCTGGTATGAAAACGAGTGGCTGCGTTGTGAACTTGTGGATTAGTTAGAGAAAATGATTAAGGTCTTGAATTATTCTTTCGTAATGCTGACATATCATAACCATACGAATTTTCCTTTAAATTAATTATAAAATAGAGTTTCTCTGAAGAAAACGGGTACATTGTCCAACTAAAAAGTCAAAACAAAAAATAATGTGTCATGAAATTAAGCTTTCACAAATTACTTATAAATTTAATAATGTCTTATATGATATTAGCAAGTTTCTTAAAGAAAATTTTCTAAAGTCTAGTTAGGTGAATCCATAGTTTTGTTTCACAATTTTATTAATCGATAAAACTGTGACTACTAATCAAATTCAATTTGTTTTGTTTAGTCGGCTAATGAAAATTCGATTTAGTGCTTCATCAAATTAATCAAAAATAAGTACTTCTAATCATAACATTAGTACATTACTAACGACTTTTTGACGAGATTTAAAACAGAAGCAAGCACGCGCTTGCACGTGAGGAGCTTCTACATCGTTGGAATATTATATATTTTTAAATTATAAAACTAACTGTTTATAATGCCACGTGTCAGTCAGCAGATCCACCTGTCTTCACTTCTTCTTTTTATTTCCCACTCGTCTCTGTCGTCTTCCCTCTTCCTCTGTCTGATTCAGTATAATTTGTCTTCGTATACTTTGTTTGATTGTATCAGTGAACCCAACAACCCCCAAATCTTCTAAATTCCTCAGATTTAGAAGGAATCCAATGAAACATATCTACAAATGTTGAAAATTCCTCCGAGATTCTTCTCTGTTTACTCAACTCTCATCCACATTATTGCTTCTTTCCTCTGTTCCTCCGACGTCAGAGGTGATTTCCCGGCGACGAGATTTGATTTCGGAACGTTGACTCTTTCTAGTCTCAAGCTTCTTGGCGACGCTCATCTTAACAACGGAACTATAAAGCTCACTCGTGAACTCTCTGTTCCGACTTCAACCGCCGGAAAAGCTCTTTACGGCAAACCGGTTCAATTCCGTCACCCAGAAACTCAATCTCCGGCGAGCTTTTCCACTTACTTCTCGTTCTCAGTAACGAATCTCAATCCTTCCTCAATTGGCGGTGGATTAGCTTTCGTAATCTCCCCCGATGGAGAATACATCGGCTCAGCTGGTGGATTTCTTGGTCTTACCGGGGGATCCGAATCCGGATCATCCGGGTCCAGGTCGGGTTTTGTGGCGGTTGAATTCGACACGCTAATGGATTTGCAATTCAAAGACATTAACGGGAACCACGTGGGATTGGATCTACACGCCGTCGTTTCAGCTGCGGTAGCCGATTTAGGAAACTTCGACATCGATCTCAAGAGCGGAAACGCCGTGAACTCATGGATCACTTATGATGGGTCGGGCCGGGTTTTAACCGTTTACGTCTCTTACTCAAACGTGAAACCCAAATCGCCGATTTTGTCTGTTCCTCTCGATCTTGATCGTTACGTTAGCGATTCAATGTTCGTCGGATTCTCTGGATCAACACAAGGCAGCACAGAGATTCACAGCATCGATTCGTGGAGTTTCGATTCCTCATTCGGTTCCTCGGAATCTCCACCGCCGATGTCTGATTCTCCTCCTCCGTCGTCAACGTCTTCGTCAATCGCACCCTCTGTATCCACCGTCCGGAGAAAAACCGACGATCCATCATCCTCTTGCCGTAACAAACTCTGTAAAAAATCCCCAGCCGCCGTCGCCGGAGTAGTAACCGCCGGAGCATTTTTCTTAGCATTATTCGCTGGAGTCATAATCTGGGTCTACTCCAAAAAGATCAAATATACTCGAAAGTCTGAATCTTTCGCATCGGAAATCATCAAATCGCCAAGAGAATTCACATACAAGGAGCTGAAATTAGCCACCGATTGTTTCAACACTTCGAGAGTCATCGGAAACGGCGCATTCGGCAACGTTTACAAAGGAATCTTACCGGATTCCGGCGAAATCATCGCAATCAAAAGATGCAGCCACATTTCTCAAGGAAACACCGAATTCTTATCCGAATTGTCTCTAATCGGAACACTACGTCACCGGAATCTTCTCCGTCTTCAAGGCTATTGTAGAGAAAAAGGCGAAATTCTTCTAATTTACGACCTAATGCCTAATGGATCACTCGATAAAGCACTATACGAGTCTCCGACGACGTTACCATGGCCTCAGCGGAGAAAAATTCTTCTTGGAGTCGCTTCGGCTTTGGCTTATTTGCATCAAGAGTGCGAGAATCAGATCATTCACCGTGATGTCAAAACAAGCAACATTATGCTCGATGCAAATTTCAATCCTAAATTAGGTGATTTTGGACTCGCCAGAGAAACGGAGCACGATAAATCGCCGGACGCAACCGCCGCCGCCGGAACGATGGGGTATTTAGCGCCGGAGTATTTGCTAACCGGTCGAGCGACGGAGAAAACCGACGTTTTCAGCTACGGAGCAGTGGTTCTAGAAGTATGCACTGGTAGAAGACCCATAACTCGATCCGAACCCGAACCCGCGTTGAGACCCGGTTTCAAAACCGGGTCAAGTTTGGTAGATTGGGTTTGGGGTTTGTATCGAGAAGGGAAGCTATTAACGGCTGTGGACGAGCGGTTGAGAAACAATGGAGAATTTAACCCGGAGGAGATGAATCGGGTTTTTATGGTGGGCCTTGCTTGTTCGCAACCTGACCCAGTAACCCGGCCCACTATGAGAACTGTGGTTCAGATTCTTATTGGAGAAGCTGATGTGCCAGAAGTTCCGATTGCGAAGCCGTCGTCGTCGATGAGCTTTAGCACCTCGGAGTTATTGCTTTCGTTACAAGATAGTGTATCGGACTGTAACGAAGCATTGGCTCCGATCTCGACGACCTCTTGTTCCTCGTCGGAACACGACATCTTCATTGTCGGCAAGGATCGATCGGTTTAAATAATATTATTCAAATTACACTTGATTATTATAAATTCGGAGCACAATTTTGCACGTAAATTTGAAATAAAGAGGGTGTAAAGTGAAACCAATACTTTCGACGGTAAATAATAATTTTAAAAATTGTAAGTTTTTTAAGTGTATACTTCTTGTTCGATTTGATAATTCTTGGTTTCGGAACCTCGAAAGTAATGTATATTAGTATATAAATATTTCGTTGGAGATATATTAACTAGTTCAACTTGGATGATAGTAAGTTTGGTGAGTGTCGCTTTCTTTACTTTGAATTTGATAAGAGTTTCTTCTACTGTCCCATGTCTAAGTTAACTACAAGTGGGAGCATAGTAAGAACTGTATAATCTATATAGTTCTTTTGTTATCATACCACACTCTTATCACACAAATATGTTATTCTTTTTGTGTGGTCCAAAAAGATATTGTTTTTGAATATACCAAAACATTTAGCTTGCAAATCGTTGTGTGGGCTATACTAACATATAGTTATATTGAATATTATAAACTCTGGCATTAACAATGAATTACTTGTAGTTTTAATCCAAGCTAACGGCTAGATTTTGGTTAATTTTTATTTCAACAAAATCAAACAAATTAGCTCAAAAGCTTGCACGAGTACTATATCTCATGAATTTTTTTTTAAATGACAATAATACCAAAAAATAACAAGACATTGAGTAGAGGAATGGCAAAGTATTTTATTTATAAAAAAAATTGGCAAAGTCTAGAAAAAACAAATAGAGAACAAATTAAAATATGTTAGAAATGGTGGTTGGTCATAAACATAAAAGAATGACATACACTAAATGGGAATCTTACTCACTTCTTACATCAATCAATATAAAATACATATGATATTAAATCAAATCACAACTTTAACTAACCTTTTATTTTAGTGGTGAAGCATTGGTCCTTACACTAAAATAACCAGGTGTGTGATTATTTAATATTTCTATATGCGTTGCATAGTTGGGGACCCAAGTCAACTAATTCATATAAATAATTTTGTTTTGTTAGATTGGTAAAATATTTAAATTAGTAAGGCAAGAAAAAGAGGTCAGAAAGTTATTTGAAGGCAATAAATTTTTTTAAAAAAACAAAACATAAGGAGACTTGAATTTATAAGTTTTATAAAATTTTGTTATAATTGGAAATTAGCCGGACGTGGGCGCTTTTGGGTTTTGGGCTCGATCTTATTTTGAGGTATCTAACGTCAAGTGATTGGGCCACGCATTCTTCCTGGTAGCCCAGTAGGAGAACAGTTAATGGATTTATACTAAATTCCTTCTTCCAACCTTCTCACTTCTCATCATAATATTTTCTTCTTCTTCTTCTTCTTCTTGTTTTTTTTTGTTTTGCTCTCTTCAGAAGAGCTGAGTTCTCATCGTAAAATGTAATTTAAAACTTGAAAATTTGCAGTACGCTTAAATATGTCCAAGTATAATAAGAACATAAACAAGTTTCTACAATTTGGAAAAGAAGCTGATCATTCCATTTCTTAAAGAGACAAAAAAAAAAGATTGCTACAATAATTTTACTCTATTAAGCGTCGATAAAAGTGGTTCGTTTGATTAAAAAAAAAAAGTGGTTCATGAAAAATTTCAACATCAGATTCGCTAGTTAGGGCTATTTTTACTAAGACGTTTTTTTCTTCTTCAAAATGTGTATTAATCGAGTATAAGTCTTTTTTTCTTTCTCAACGACTAAACATTTAATATGTAACAATAATTTAGTAATTTAAAAAGTCTTACGAAAAATAAAAACATCTTGTTACATATTAAAATTGGATCGCATGAGAGAGATATTGCTGATTCTGAATCATGTGATTGAGGTCTAATTCTAAAATGAAATGATTGAGGTAGTGATTTATAAAGGTGGGTCAACTTCTGATAAAGTGGGTCCCATGGATCCAATGTCTTAGATTACTCGATCTATGATCGTCCAACATGAATTTTTAATTTGAATATCATGTACAAGTACAATAATACAATCGAACTTGTGAATCTTAACTTTTATTTTCTTCTAATAACAAAAGAAGTCAATATACCCATTAACAAAAAAATAAAAATAATAAGAAAAAATAGTGAGTTTGAATTGTCTCAGACCTTACATGCTTGAAATGTCTATTTTCTTGAAATACAAAATAATATACAGTGTAATAACGCCAACATGATGAACATATAGGAGCGGATAGACAGAAATTGAATACATATAATAGACTTATCTATTTCTAATACCAACATCCAAAACATTTTATATACCAATGAACATATATCTATGTACATATCCATTCTTATTCCTTGCCAGTGAACAGCCCAAATGGAATATATAGAAAATGATTCAAAGATCTGGGATTTATGTCTATTCAAACAAATAGTTAAATTTATACTAATATTCATTTGGTGACACATTATCTCGAATTAATTTGAATTTAGTTCCAAAATATTCCGACCGAAAAAATGATATAGAACGGTGCATGCATGAAGAAAAGGAAAAGGAAAGACCGGACATGACATCAGAAGAGTAGTGTGTTATTCACACAAACTGTACCAATTTCACATCGATGGTCATATGATGAATATGTATTAATGTATTAATAAACTCTGTACCCACATCGTTACGCATATATATCACAACTCTCGTATACTTCCTCTTCAATTTGAAGCTTTGAGTCTCTGTCTTTTCCTTCGGAAAGTCTCTCTAGTCTGATCAACGGAAATGAGAACATTTTATCAAAATATATTCATTATATATAATAAATATTAGCATGAGTCAACCATATCATCAATTTATCGTACGATTATATTTAACGTTTCTTCTGATTAGTTTCCCATAGTCTCAATGTACACAATCCATTATGCAAGAAAAGAAAATTACTTCCTTGGATCATATAATATTTTGCCAAATTTACAAAAAAAAAAAAAGGAGAGCAATGATATCATTTTTTTGGGTTGTAAGAGCAATAATATCATTTGATGACTGTGGTTGCGAAAAAGAAAAATCAATGACTGTTATTTACCTAAATGCCATAAATATATGTGAGTAGCTAAATAAGGTAGAAATCGCATCTTACTGTTTCCTCCGACATGAGCATCGGCCGATCCAGCGGTGGCGGTTTTATGGTGGATGTACGGTGACTTGCCGTGCAGAGTCTCCGGCGGAGGTCTAGAGTTATGAGTCTCTGGTCCCCTGTAATCGATCTCGTACACCTCTGAATCAGTTTCGTCGGATCCTGAATTATGTTTTCAAGTACAACGTAGTAAGAACAAATAATAACCCTAATTAATGATTAAAACAAACAGAAGAACAAATTAAAAATACCTTTAGCGAAGCATGACACAGCAAGAAGGAGGTAGATAATTAGGAAAATCACGACGGTCGACTTCATTTAGAATTATCAGTAAACAGTTTAAAAGTTGAGAGTGTTGTTTTTTCTCAGATGAGTGTTTTTTGTTTTTGTTTTGAATGGTTATATTTCGGATACAATACATGATGCCTTATTTATATATAGTATGGACTGGAAAACACGTGTCATGTTTTCATTTTATATTAAATTTGAAATAGATAAATAAAAATGTATAACTTATATATATATGTGTGTGAATAATTTTTACCCTTACATAAATGATTGTTTGATTTGATTCAAATGCTTAAAGCCTTGAACAGTGTGCTCCTGTGTTCGTATAAATGGGCAAGATATTATAGACAAAAAAAAATTAAAAAAAATAGAGTGGAACATTGTTAATTATTTTTCACGGCCATTCATTATAAAATTTCAATATTAAAAAAAAAGACAAGTTCATGTGTTAGGGACAATATTAGCTTTCAATCTCATGGTTTCCAAGCTGAATTCGTGTTCCAATCTATTCATTTTTGTTTGCATCAAACGTATTTATTGAACAACAGTACCATTCATTTCTTTCTAAGAGCTTTGTACTGTAATCGAACATAGAAATCAGTATTGAAAAAAAAATTTCGTTTAGTATAACTAAATCTACTGTTAACAGTAATTAATATTGAATTTGTACAATCGCTACTAGAACTATGATTTGTCCATTGAAAAATTTATTAGCTTTTAACTACTTAATTACTCACAGAATAAAATCCAGTACGTTCATTCCATGCATGTGTACATACATGTCGAAATACATATTTTGCTATTTAGGCGGTGATATATAAAAATATTATTCTTATTTAAAAATCGCCTACATAAACATTATTGATTGGAGAAATCGCTGGTATGAAGTTGATACATTATTTAGTTTAATGAAAAAAATTGAATGAGGAGATTTTAATGTTATATGCTTCCTCTATCCCCACTTATTTCTTACAACTGTACATCTCTGTACTCTCTACCTTTCCATTTATTTCAAGTCGGTCGATGGATAGATCGTGCATCCCAAATATATTTTATCAAAATGATATGTTCTTCATCCATTAATATGTTATATGTATGCGTATAATGAAAATACTAATGCCATGTAAAATATATTTATTTATAAAATATGCAAGAAGAGTGAGTAGATGTTAGAATTTGAAAAGAAAAAAAAATAGTAAGGATCTGTTTTTCTCTCCTTTGTATTTGATTCACGTTTATATGTTAAATTAATAAATGTGTATATTTTATTTAAAAACATGATAGTTTAGTGTTTTATTGAATATTTTGTTTGTAACTGATAGACACAAATGAGTGAGAAAGTTATGTTTGTTTTTGTATTTGTATGTACATTTTTAAAATAATATCTTTTTTTATATACGTATATACACACAAAACAACGATCGGATTCTATAGAAAATGGATGTGTACAAAATGGACCAATAATAACTATATTCATGTTGTAAGTTGACTAAAAAATCATCAAACTTTAGATTTTGAAAACTTTCAATTATATCGAAATATTTTATAATTTATATAACCCAAGTACATCCGTACATTCCAATGTATATGCTTGACCATAGTTTTAAAAGAAAAGCCTTGACTTTGGTAAAAAATTTAAATACCTTTTATAGTGTGTTGCTTTTTCACCGAACGGAAAAGCGAAAAATAACTAGATTTAACAGATACCCGAATATAAAAAAAAACCATCCAAATCCGAACATTCAAATCTGAAAAGCCAAATTTCAGTTCACTCTGGTAGTCTGGTGTCATCAAATGAGATACTAAATAGAAATAAGAAAAGTTGAATATTTAAAAAAAAAAAAATTGAATTTGGGTGAGTGATGTCTCAGTCTTTGGGCCTTGGTTATAGACTTCAAATATTTTGTATTATTTACATAACGTGTGTGTGTTTTTGAGAGAGAAGTCCATAAATGATTTTGTCTAACGTCTTAGTGGTTCTTCTTCATAAATAATAAATTGTAATGGGTCCATGTCCATCTCTACAGCTATTTCATGGCTGTGTTTTCTTCTTAGGCGTCTCCTTTCATTTTCACACCCACCCATCCTTTTTCTATTCCAAATAATCCTACATTGCATTTACGGATCAATAATATATATACTATCATCTACTATATTTTAATTGATAAGTTTAAATTAAAAATCTTTACTTTATTATTATTATTTATATTCTATGTCACTGTAAAACCTAATTAGCTATTAGATATAATAGGATAGTTGGTTCACTGGTTTAGCTGGTTTGGTTATTTATGGTTATCTCACATTATGATTGTATATATACTCAATTGTACATTTTATTCATTCAATGAAGAGAATACCTTATTTAGATTTGTTTTCTAAAATTAGCTAATCCTATTGTTCTATGAATAACTGAAATTTGACTTCCTACTTTAGCCTAAATCCTAATATGTATACATCTCTAATCAAATCATTAAAAAAATCTTACTTCTAATTAAATAAATCACTATTCTATTTTCTTTATAGTGCAAAAATCATTAAATAATATAAAATTTGTAACAAAAATGTTTTATTTATGTTTACACTTTGGGTCTTCAATTGGTTCCAGCATCGAAAAGGCCTGTCATATGTAAGCCCATCTATGAGTTGGGCAAGAAAAGCTTCCATTTTCAGCTAGGAGAAGCTTGATTTATCTTTTGTCAAGCTTGATTTGTTAACATTTTTTGTTTTGTTTTGGTTACGTTTATATTTAATAAATTGGTTAACATTTTTTTTTGTTTTGGTCCGTCTCTCGACGGAAAAATCTGACAAAAGAAAAGAAAAGAAAAACAGAAAAGACAAACAAAAAACTACGATAAGGAATACTTAAAAAAAAAAAATTCACATTCGAGATTTAATGTTTTGTAATTAAAAGAGTTTGTAATTTCAAAGGTTTTGTTTGATTGCTAGAAAAAGGTTACGTTTTGGTTGATTGCAGAAATTCAAATAGAATATGAATGAAGAGAAAATAAAACAGATAATGTAAATCTAGAAATTAAAAAGGACAAAAAAAAAGAAATTAAAAAGGAGTTTGTAATTGTATTGTTATATTCTTTTCTTTTTTTAAAATGGCAGATACAATACCTACACCTTACGTAATACGTGTGGATACAAATCTACTATACAAATTGCTTCATCTACATATAATCAAAAACTAAAAACAGCCAATTATTCTAAAAATGAAAGTTAAAAACGATTAATTAAAATTAGTCAACTTGACTAATCACGTGAGAGACCTAAACCCCTACCTAACCTTCTCCTTCATCCGGAAGTAACACCATCTTCTCGCCGATCCTCGCCGGCTCCGATTTGCTCCTTGTCAACACCGGCTGCTGTACATACCCTAACTCCGTTAACTCTACTTCCTTTCTGTCAATGTACACCGACTCGCGAACCCCATTGATTTTCTCGGTTGCTTCCGATTCAATATTTTCCGATCTAACATTTTGCTCTTTTTCGATTCGTGATTCAACTTCTCGTTGGTTATTTTCTTCCCAGAATCTGAAAGCCAACGACGACGATCTATACGGTGCAGATCTACTTCTCGTTAACAAAAGAGCGTTTATCGGCGGTGTCGAAGCCGGAGACACAAATAATTTAGGGATTTTGAAATCTTCCTCTTCTTCTTCTTCTTCTTCTTCTTCTTCGTTTTTCTCACCAATTTCTACAGCTAATTCTGTTACCGGACGATCTAATTGGATTCTCGGAGATTCTTTCTTCAATTTCCGCCGAGACCACGAAAACGAAAACAATTCCCATTTGGGCCAAAACGAAAACGTTTTGATTTTCCCGGCGAATTTATTGTAAAACGATGCGTTTCGGATCCACTTACATCGTCGTCGGGTCGGGTTTACTCGAGATTCGGGTTTAATTTCATCAATTTTCGGCTTCGATCGGTTGACTCGGACTTGACCCATGCAAGTAACCTTCGGAGACGACGGTTCCTGAGTCACCGCCGCCGCTGATTTATTCCGACGAACGAAGAGAGGACTCGCGCGTGACCTTCCTCTGCTTCGGCTTCTACTTCTGCTTGTGCTTCCGCCGTTACTTTTATTCCTCAAAAACCCCATCAAAGGCGGTGGGTATTTCTCGACCCGACCCGGACTTGAAACGGGTCTCCGGGAAATCATCATCTTCTTCCTTAGTCTCTCTCTCTCTCTTTCCGCTTTCTCTCGACTGTGTTCTGCTTCGTTTTGTCTGCACTTGTTTTTTTTTTCCGTTTTTTTATTTTTATTTTATTTTCTCAGCACTTATTACCCTTTTTTTTGTTTCTTCGTCCAATACGGGACGAGTCGATTTTAGGGTCTTTATGATATCACTTTATAGGTTGTTTAATATAGTATGTTTTAATTTATTGGAGATTAACTTCTTAATCTGGTTTTGATTTTCAAACATTTTTGTGATTCCTTACTATAGATTAATAAGTGCACACATGGGTAAACCCAATAACTTACTCTTAAGGCTTAAGATTCCAACAAACATCTTACTCAATATACTTTATTTCTTCTTTTTATTAATCTTCTTGTGCGACTTTGACTGCTTTGAAAGGAATCTTTAGAATAATTAAATCTAAATTTCTTAGTTTTTTGACCAATTTTTTTTGTCTTAGTTGTTTAATCATTGGTGTCGTTATGTTGACTGTGAGACCAAAAAAAATAAATCCCTTTTTGCTTCTTATAATTGGGCCACTTATCGTTGACAAATATTACGTAATATTTTCAAATGATTGATAACGTAATTATTTTCTTCTTTTTCGTTATATATGACGTTATTTTAACATCATAATTATTCACACACAACAAGAGATTGTTTTTGAAGGGAGACTTCTATCCAGAGAATTAAGAGTACATTTTAAAAATTTATTCTCCATACATGTTATTAAAACCGAAAGATACACATGTTTAGGACAAAACAGCGATAATATCTAAACAATAAACTTAAAGCCGATATCATAGAGAAAATATACTCAAAACTCTTTTAAAATTTTAAATGTATAAAAAATGGAGCCAGTTCCAAAAAGATTGCAATATACATTGGCAATAATAATAAGAGACCACTAGAAGTTGATGGTCTAAAAGCAGAATCCTTGATAAAAATTGAGGACATATGAAGTATGAATTTGACCTGGCTTTTGATGTTATGATTTGAAAATGACTAAAACATAAAGTGGAAATCTTTTCGGACAAACAAAAGCAACACTCAACTCTCCATATCAACTCTTGTCTCCCACTACCAATTTCCTCACTAAAACCCATCAAAAATACCATCCCAAAATACATTTATTGATTATTTTCAAGAAAAATAAAATACATGGAAACATGTATATTCCTTTTTAGCCATTTATAACCCATTATTTCTCTTCAAATCAATTTTTATTTGGTTGAATGGGAAAATGGAATACAACAAACATGATTTTTATTTGATTGTTCAATATAATCCAACTAAACCAATTTCCAAGTTTTTGTTTTGGTTTCTATATTTTTATTCATCTAAACATTCAAAGTCGATTATTCGAACTGAGGAGGACTAGATTGAACCCATTATTTCTCTTCAAATCAATTTTCGTGAATGGAATAAACCAAAAAACCATACCAAGTCAAATAAATCAAACTAAAGCAGAAGCATGATATGAAACGAAAATTCTACCCTTAAAAAGTTTTTTTTTCCCCCATTTTCGACACTTTTGATTGTCCAATTAGAAACTTCAGATATTAATTTACAAATATTGCTTCGAATATTTGAAAAAGCGTGTGTGAAAGACCTTAGTTTTCTACAGAGACGAAATTTAGAGATCCGCTTTAGGAGGAGGAAAGATTTGGCTTTGCGTGTACTGATCAGTGAAGCACAGAAAAACGACAATCACACGGAGACTAACCTATAAGACTATAACTATTGTTTTCTTCAATGTGAACACAACAAAGCCTAAAGCTCTACAATAATGAATCATAAACTTGAACGAGCTAAATCTCCACACATGTCAAAGATTTTCAAGAACTCGGAATTATTATCACAGTAAAAAAAACCAAAGTATGCTGAGCCCAGCAGTTTGCACACACATTAATTAATCAAAGGTATTAATATTATTAAGCCATCTACGGTCTATAGAATAAACTAATAGTGTGCTTAAGATCGTCTATGGTTGATAACAATTTCGATATTGTTGTCAGAGAGTGTTGGCACCATTTGACACAGCTCTTCAAAACCTAGTGCATCAAGGTAACCTCCTAACCCTAAAACCATCGTCTCTAATGTCTTTGCATTTCCTATCACAAGTTTTATGAACGAAGCCACATGCTTTGACTTTGCATCCTTACAGTTAAAACCCCAATTAGTCCCTAAAAAGAAAACAGAGGTTGCATTGTATCACAGTTAAAAACACCAAAGAGGTTCGTCTTCTCTTAAAAGAGAGCCATCTGTTTCTCCATCTCATTCTTCTCCATTTTCTTCTTCTTATTATTCTCCTTCTCCTTTGCCTTCTCTTTCTCCTTAGCCAACTCAAGTTTAAGAGCTAATATAAAGTATAAACAAGGAAAGAAATGAGAAATTTTAATTTGTTACCAAGAACCAAGAATCAAGAAGCAAGACCAAATTTATGTACATGGGAGCATATAGCCATTGACGTCGCGCCTTGCTCTTTTTTTTAGGTATTTGTTTTCGGGTCGAATAAGATTTTTAACTACAAGATCCATTCCTCCCAAGTCACATTCATTCAGGGCCATCGCATTCTCTTCACATCTTACTCCTACAATAGTAATGGCAGCAGCACCAAGGCTGTAAAATTCAAAAGAGACAAAGTGTTTAGTTCGAATTCAATAACTTGAGGCACAAATTGGAGGAAGAAAGAAGCCACAAACAAACCTAGGGAGAAGTGCAACATCCGTGACCTCTCCACATGAAGAGAAAAGTTTACACAGCTGTATCTGGATATCAATCTCAGGAAGCGCAGTGTCATATCCCTTAACGAACATCCTAATAATAATTTGATAATATTATTAACATGACAAGAACACATCGAACATCCGAATAATAATTTGATTGCGTGAGATAATATTATCAAAATTTACATGCAGTGTGGATTCCACTCTCTGATTCTCCCATCAGAAGGATCACTGAATTCTCTCGGCCTCGTTGTTTTGACGTATTTATGCTATTTTGCATTTAAATTGAAGGCCCAACTCGGCCCAACTCTACCAAACATTGTTGCCACCACGCGGCTCGGTGTTCGATCCAAATAATGAAATAAAGCATTTTACTTTCACAGATAAAAATAACTATACTTTTATTTATGCTAGGTTGAATAATTATATGATTAGCAAAGGTTGAATAATCGGAGTGGTCGCCATCACACTCGCTCTCGTCCGTCAATGCCATTTTAATTTAAAAACAACTGATCACAATTTTTAAGGCTTCATCACAATTTTTTTTTTTTTTTTTGAACCTTATCTGGTAATCTGGTGGTAATAAGATGTTTTTTACTTTTGATTTTCAAATTTTGAGAAATAGTTTTAGTTATAAAATTAAAGTTTGCATTTAAAAATAACTTTAGGTTTTAAATGGTTTCAGAGCTAATTTTATTTCAATTATACAAAATGTTTTTCTCTTCACTTAATTGTTAATTAACTAAACTGTTCTATTTCTAAAGCGGACTGGATTTGGGCCAGCGGGCTTAATAAGAAAATTGGGTCTTGATTATCAAATAAATACACTAGAATGCTTGAATCCCCAAAACCACAGACCAATAACTTTTTCTTTAATTTACGAAACAGTTTCTTTCAATAGATAAGCAAATACGAAAAGGAAAAAAAAAGCAAAGATCAGTGTGAAGTAGCTAATCTCACCAATGTCATAAAAGTCTTAGAACAGTGGAATCTCCCATCTCCTTGACATTCATGATAATGTAATAAAAAAAAGGATAACAAGGCCGCTAAACAAAGCTTTCCCAAAGTTCTCAACCTGCAACGGATAAAGCAAATGAGATGTGCTCGCGGAAAAAAGACAAGAAACTTAAACAGAACTCTATTTGTTAATAAATTTAATGTTGTGAGGGATGAGCAGAACAGCTAATGAACTCCAAGAAGCATGAGTTGAACTGGTTTTACGCACACATTGTTTCTTCATGTATTTTCTAATGCTACATTGATACATAGACATAACTGTGACTACTTACTCCTATTAGCAAAACCAGACAAACCAGTATACAATACAAATGGCAATTATATATACCAAGAACATTACTTGATTTACATTACGACAGCTAAAACCAGTTTAGGAATCAATGAAAAATCAGATCCACATTTCTCTATTAACTTTAGAATTTAAACACGCAAGTAGTAAGAGTCAGTACATTTTTAAGCTAAATAAGGCCTAATCAGATCCAAATCAGTTAAACAGGTGAAGAAAATTTCAGACTTACCCAAATCAAATTAGGCAATATTAATCAGACTTAGAGTCCACATTGTTCCTAGCAGCTCTTGCATTGTCATATTCAAACTTCAACACATCAGGAATATGCGAAGTATCCTTAACACAGAACATTCTCCCCAATGCACTTTCCTCAATCACCGGAAAATATGGATACAACACTGAATTCACCACCCAGAACCAACTCGCACCAACAACAGCACCAAGCGTCGCGCCAGCAAAAACCTGCGCCACCGTATGGTAACCTAAATAAACCCTAGAATACATGGTAACAACAGCTAAGGACCAATGGAGTAAATTCAAAATCCATCTGCTCTTTAACCCAAACCAAAACCCAATTCCTTTACATCCCATCAAGCTGAAGTACGTAGCGAAGAAGAACATGAATTGCGAGTGGCTTGATGGCCATCCATGTGAATCGCAAGCTTCGAGCAACGTACATGTCTCAGGACGAGCCTGTTCAACGGATGTCTTAATAAACTCGTTGATGAATTGCGAGATCACGAGACCTATTCCGAAGAAGATCCCTTGAAGCTCACGGCGGAAAAGGAAATGAGAGACGAATCCACCAAGACTGATGAAGACAGGGACGAGAGAGATCCAGGCGAGGAAATGTCCGAGCTGATCGCCGCGACGGTACCGAACGTGTGTGAGAGTTACGGCTTTGAGCTGCTGAGGTATATCCATTATTAGATGATGAATTGAGCGGCGACAGATCCAAAGGAATCGTGTTAATCGGAAGAATTTAGCTTTGGTTTCGTCTTCTCTTTTTTTTTATTTTCTCGACAAAACAACTGAGAAAGTGACGGGAAAGTGGGTGAGAGATGGCTAAACGGTGAAATGAAATTAAGAGGTTCCGGGAAGACAACCATGTGGATGCGTGACACGTGTATATTGGAATATGAGTTAATATTCACATGCGTCACATTAGATTACGGTGTACAAGAACAACAAATGGGGAGTCGCCACGTCATGTATATAGTTTTCCACATTGCACTTCGTGAAACCACGATCGTTGATTCATAGTGACAAGATCGTCTTGGACTTTATAATACAGTTTTGAATTTAAAGGGCCATTTTATGTATATTTTAAAATACTAGGGACTAAATTATAAACAAATAATACGAGTCGGCGAAACTTTCGTGTTTTTTTTTTCTGGGCGGGCAGGTGCGAGGGAAGGGATCCAAATTATCCAACTTGTAAAATTCTTCTTTTTTTGTCGGCCAAATTCGTAAATCCTTTTTGTTGCTTCGTAACAGAAAATTTTCTTCGGTGAAATTTCAGAATCAACCCCTACTCTCGAAGAAACTAGCAGTGCTGCTGTAGCTTCTCCAATGGCAGATGAAGGCTCCGCGTCTAATCGAAGAGACCCAATAAAGTCTTCAGGTGATTTATATTTCTTCGCCTTTGGTTGTGGCTTTGCCTAGTTTCTGTAATTGGAAAATCTTGACGAAAGTATACAGGAGAGAAATTAGGTCTTTTCCTTAAAGGTTTTACGTTAAACCCTCGAGTTTGATTTGGCACCTGAGTAGTAATAGTGATACTGATGAAGCGTGTTCTTGTTTGCTTCCCGAGAAAATTAGGTTCATGTGGTGATTAGTATAAGAAGAATTTTAGATGCTTCTTGATTTATAGTCAAGAATTACACATCACATAATCAGCGTTATAAGTATTGGTATATTGAGTAGCTTAGAAAGATTGGAATTTTCAATCGGTGACATAGATTTGATTGTATATCTGGATATGGTGGTGTGTAGTTGGGAATGTTGCGGGACAAAGAAGACGGCAACAAGCTGTTACCGTGGCGAAGGAACGAAGGGAATTATTGGTTAGGGCAAAGCGGCTTTGTAGGGTGGGTACTAATGGCGATGACGAGGATGCTTGTGTTGAGAATGAGATGATGGTTGATGAAGAGCAGCCAATATTAGAGGCTCAAACCAATAAAGCCGTGGAAGAGCTCAAGTCTGCTGTTCATTATCAGTAAGTTAATCTTTCAACTTAGTAAAACTTGAACGCCTTGGAATTAATCTAGTTTGTCATTCTTTTCGTGTTCTTCACTGTTTCGGCTATTGTTAGTGAATATATACGCAATACCATTTTTATGGAATCTGGTGGTATTTATCATCTTCTTGCTCAATTTTCAGGGGAAAAGGTGCTATGCAGAAGAAGGTGACTGCTCTTCGGGAACTCAGGCGTATACTGTCAAAATCTGAGTTCCCTCCTGTTGAAGCTGCGCTCAGCGCTGGTGCAATACCTTTACTTGTGCAGTGTCTTTCATTTGGCTCTTCCGACGAACAGGTTCTTACACTGGCCTTATATATGCTTCAGTGCGATCCCTTTGTTACTGCATTCATTTACTTACATATTTTGCCTAGCACTTATACTGTAGATTTTGTATATTGCAAGATTATTTTAAGTAACGCATTTGCATTGAAATAAGACAAATTAAGGAAGTTTGTAATCTTTTGATTCCAGTTATGTCTAACTGCAGTTACTTGAGTCAGCTTGGTGTCTCACAAACATTGCTGCTGGAAAACCTGAAGAAACAAAAGCTCTATTACCTGCACTGCCTTTGCTCATTGCTCACCTTGGAGGTTTGTACTGGCCAACCAAGTTTGTTATTACTCTATTATTTTTGTTGGATTAGATTTCATATGCTTCCAAGTTTATATTCAGAAAAGAGCTCTGCACCAGTGGCTGAGCAGTGTGCATGGGCAATTGGTAATGTTGCGGGTGAAGGAGAAGATTTGAGAAATGTTCTTCTTTCTCAAGGAGCTTTGCCACCTCTAGCACGTATGATTTTTCCCGACAAGGGTTCAACAGTAAGAACAGCTGCATGGGTATTGTCAAATCTGATTAAGGTGTGTAATAATCTGGGGGGCATTTTATCACATTTGTTATAATTTACAAGCCTTTTTTATATAGTACTTTCACCATGCCTTATTATAGGGACCCGATCCAAAGGCGGCAACACAACTTGTTAGAGTCGAAGGGATACTTGACGCAATTCTTAGACACTTGAAGAAAACGTGAGCAAAGTTTCATCTCTCTTAGCTGCTTGTGGTGTCTTCCTTCTTACTGATTCTTGAGCTTCATACGGGTCTTTTTTATGCCAATTATTCAACCTTGGTGGATACTTGATCAAAGTATCATTGATTGTTGGTTTCAGGGATGAAGAAATTGCCACAGAAATTGCATGGATCATTGTTTACCTTTCTGCCCTTTCTGATATCGCTACCAGTATGCTCTTGAAGGGAGGCATTCTTCAACTACTTATTGAAAGATTAGCAACCTCGAATAGTCTACAACTTCTCATCCCGGTAACTTTCAGAGAGACCTTAGAGTAAAAAAGAAACAGGATTCTAGTTCGTATTATGCTATTCAAGTCATTGCTACAAGGTCCCATTGATTTCATTTATATTCATATTAGCATGAATGTTTAAAATCAGAAAACTAAATACATGATACAAGTTTTTTTTTCTTTCATATGCTGCATTCTTGATTCTCTCTAAAACATAAGTTTGAATGCAGGTTCTACGAAGTTTAGGAAACTTTGTCGCTGTTGATCCAAAAGCAATATTAACCATCCTTATCTATGAACATAACAGTGAAGGTTAGTATCTGTTATCTTTTTTGGGTGAACCACCATTACCTTAATCAATAAATACTGATATTTCTAATCATATTTCAGAAAGTATCATTGGTGTGCTTGCAAAGTGCTTAAGAAGCGAGCACTGTGTTTTAAAGAAGGTCACTATCACATAACCACTTCGATTTTTACAATTATATGAAGGTTTCATCACTAATCTCAATTCTGTAGGAAGCTGCATGGGTGCTATCTAATATAGCTGCCGGATCTATTGAACACAAGAGAATGATACATTCCAGTGAAGTAATGCCATTGTTGCTACGGCTTCTTTCCTCATCACTGTTTGACATAAGGAAAGAAGTTGCCTATGTCTTGGGAAATCTCTGTGTAGAATCTGCAGAAGGAGACAGAAAAGCAGGGATAATTCAAGAGCACTTAGTCTCCATTGTCAGAGGCGGTTGCCTCTCGGGTTTTATCGAGCTGGTCAGATCTCCCGATATAGAAGCTGCTAGGCTTGGTCTTCAGTTCATTGAACTGGTAAGCAACTAACTAAATGGTCTTAAAAGGTCAATGAGACCCGAGTTTATTTCTATGTTGATATCGCATAGTCATATGTGGATCCAAAATTACCCTGATGGGTTTTGATTTCTGTATGTTAGGTTTTAAGAGGAATGCCAAACAAAGAAGGTCCAAAGCTTGTGGAAGGAGAAGACGGCATTGATGCAATGGAAAGGTTCCAGTTCCATGAAAACGAAGTGCTGAGAGTCATGGCGAACAGTCTTGTGGATAAGTACTTTGGTGAAGATTATGGAATCGATGAATGAAATAGCTACGGATTTTAGGTTAAATCCTGTGGAATCAAAGGAAACCAGTAATCGTAGGTTTTGCTTGTAACCAAAGAAAGTGAGAGTAGAAGGGTTTGGTTCCTCTTTGGGTTGTTGTTGTTGTAACTTGTAGTGTATATTTACGATACATTTGTATAGATAAGATATACCGTAAATAGATAAATATACCGTAAATATACTGTAGGAGATAAGCACCGTAAATATACTGGAGCAGATAAGATAATGTATATACTAACTAACAAATATATGGTTGGAAAAAAATTCAATAAGATACAAAACTAAATGTAATAATTATTTATTAATTACATATAATATAAAAAAATGAAACAATATTGTTAATTTATAAAAAAAAAAAAAATTTACCAAACAATAAAAATATGTATGATAAAATTAAGCACACCAACTTTCTTAAGTTTCTATAGATTCGACAATGACTTTAAGGAGAGGAGCAAATATTTTAATTTGATAATGAATATGTTGACCTTTGGCATTCCCGCTTCATTTTTCTTTCCTTGTACTTTCGAGGGATATGCTTCATCCTTGTGTAGCTTATTTCATTTTCCAATAGCTGTTTCTCTCTTCTGGCCGTTTGAAGAAGAAGATTAAGAGATTTCCTGGGTAAGCTTTTTCTCTGGAAAATTTCCTTTATTTTTTGTTCTTTCATCGTACATTTATTCATTTAGGTTTAGCTTGTAGAGAGATCCGAGACTGCTAAACTTCCTGTTCCTCTTTCGGTGGAGTTTAGGACGAATTTGGGTTTTAGGGTTTCTCCAGAATCTCTGAATTTTTGGAAATTTGGCAAGATTAGGCTCTAGAAAAAGCTTGACTCTGTTTGTGTTGTTGTTCCAGGTTAAGGTTTCGAAGTCATGACGGGACAATCATCAGCTCGTCCGGAAAAATCGGGGAAGAACAAGATCACGTCGGTGGCTAATGCTGGGAGAAGCAATTTGTTTGCTCAAGAGGAACATTTGGCGAGAAAATATCAGATTCTGAAGGAGGATCATGAGATTCTGTTAAAAGATTACAAATGTCTAGAGGAAACTTGTAATATTGTAAACGACTTGAATGAGATGATGAAGTTGCATCTTCCTAAGATTCAGAACCGACCTATGGAACCTGATGCGAAAAATCTAGGCTTGCTCAAGGATTTAGAGACGGAGAGAAGTGAGAAAGAGGAGTATAAGAAGATGATTGAGGGGATGAAGAGAATGGAGAGTGAGAAGGAGGCCATGATCAATGAGTTGAGGATTAAGAATCAAGAGCTCTTGACTGCGAAAGAGAAAGAAGAGGAGGAGTATAAGAAAATGATGGTTGAGGAGATGAAGAGAATGGAAAATGAGAAAAATGCTATGATCAATGAGTTGAGGATTAAGAATCAAGAGCTCTTGATTGCTAAAGAGAAAGAAGAAGAGGAGTATAAGAAGATGATGGTTGAGGAGATGAAGAGAAAGGAAAGTGAGAAAGAAGCTATGATCAATGAGTTGATGATTAAGTATCAAGGGCTCTTGATTGCGAAAGAGAAACAAGAGGAGGAGTGTAAGAAGATTGAGAACAAGTATGGTGAATTAACAAAGAGATTTGGCGCGGTTCAAACTGAATGTTCATTCTTGAAATCGCTCTTCGATGCTGAGGATGCCATCGGTCAAGGAGGGAACGATTTGGCTATCAAGAATGAGGTTATTGTGGTCGATGATCATAATGTGAGCAACACTGTAGCAGGTATGTGCCTAAGTATTTTTGATATGTTTGATTAAAGAGCTATTGTGAATCTCTCTTGTAAGAAAGTTTCTTTGAATATTCTCTGTTGTTTACAGATGCGATTGTGATCAGTGACGAGAGTGATGCTGAAAATGACAATCCTCCAAGAAAGAGTAACATTACCCGTCAACGGTCTGTTGGTATAAAAGAAGAAGAAGAACAACGCAGCAACGGAGCCAACTTACCAAAAGTAAACCATCTATCACCGCCTTCGTCATCATCATCATCAGAAGAACATATATTTTTAGTTCAGCTTCCGGTTAAAAGGTCCCGAGATGATTATAACACGTCTTGATGCAGACAACTCAGAGCCAGAAGAAGTGAATTTGAAGTTGATCACTCTTAAGTTAAGGTAAGTTTAGGTAGCATCAGTCTTGTGTATTGTTTTTTGGTTGTTCCGGAGTACCCGAGATTGTATCTCGTTTGGTGAATATTGTTGTATGTCTTTTTTTGTAATCGGTATATGTATGGATTTACTCGGTTTGATCCAAATCGAATCACAATTTGACTTTTTATATTTGCTTTGATTCTTGAGTCACTTTCCCATTACCTAAAAGGCTAAAACTCATTCACCTTTGAATCCTTAAAACGCCATTAGCATTGTATGAGCAAGTATCTTTTGTTCATTTATCAATTTGTTTTTCTACAGAATACATGAAAACCACTGTAAATTCAGAAATAAAATAATCTTAGAAATAAAATATTCTTAGAAATAGTAGTATAAATAAATTCTCGGAATAACAAATTGGGTCATCTTCCTCAAGTCTCCACAGTCACTCTCTCTAAAACTCCTTTTACCTTGTCTCAAATTTCTGCTGAGCAATTCTTCGATCTTCATCGCGTGGTCTCTTCTCTAAGCGTAAGTTCTCTGTTAATCCTTTTCCAAAGTTTGATTTCTCGATCTCCATCGTCAGCTAGATTGTTTGGGATGTAATCGCACAGCTTTAGATTTGAAATCGAAACTTGTTGCGAGGCTTTAGTCAGCGGATTCGATTGTATCGAGTAGAAAACCTAATCGAAATCTGTTCTGGATGTAATACATTTTCGTTCATAAACTTGAAATTCGAAGTTGATGAGCATCGTTCGAAACTACTGCAGTTTAGATAATCACTGAGATGGAAGAAGACGCAGGGAATGGAGGATTTCGTAAACGCATGAAACCATCTGTATGTTTCTCTACGGTTTTTGAATTTCTCTTTGATCTCGTGATGATGATTTTGTTAGTGGATCAGATTTTTATGTTTTGGCCTGGGAATTTGATAGGGTGAAGAAGGAAACGGAGATTCGAGAGATGGAATGAGCATTGATAATACCATTGAGAATGAACAAACTGAGACGAAACTTGTTGCTTCTGATGAGATGGAACTTAACATTGCTCAAATTCTTGATAAGATTGAGAGCTTCACACAAACTGTAAGCTGTGATCATTTCTCTGCCATTAACGAATTAGCCTAAGTTTAGGAAGAATTTCATATGAGTATCAAGCTGTTCATCGATTGATGCTTTCTGTGTAGGTTTCCAACTTGCTAGAATCGGGGAAGTCATTGTTCAAAGAACTCAGTAACGATTTTGAAGAACGCTTGATCATGTGAGATTGAAGAGACTCTATAATGTTTCTGTATATACCATAATTGAGATGTTTATACACTGATCACATGAGTATCATTATTCACATATATGAACAGGATACACAAGGAACATGTTGAGAAATGGCAGGAGGAGATCAATGAATTGCGTTTGCTTGATGCATCAAATGAGGAGACTACTTCCATCTTACACAGCGCTCGCTTTCTGCTTCAGAATCCTAGCGTTGAACCTTGAGGTAACAATCTAAAACCCATAAAGAACTACTATCAGCTATATTACTAAGAACAGATTTGATCTTCTTTCTAATGGTGTATGAAGGCATATGTATTACCTTAGATCAATATCTGGTTGGTTGCTTGGGATATTTAGATTTGGAAAATTTTTAAAACTATATGATGTCTTGAAGGAAACATAGAACAAGCTTATCATGAACCTTCTCAGATAAAGCCATATTGTGTTGCTTTTAATCTTTATTTGCTTTTGAGGTGAATATTTTAAAATTACTCCTAGATGGCTTAATCCATAAAACTTTTCCCTGAACTTAGTCATAACTGTAAGTCATATGATGGTTTAAGGAATTAGAGAAGCAGATGAAAGGGGCTAGTGATCTTCATTTCACAAGGAAAAAATTCAAATGTTTTTAATAAAGACCATTAGTTTCAAATGTTTTAACATTCAGTTTAAAACCAGTGACTTCCACTCTCTTTGCAAATCTTAAACTGTTGTTCTCAGTTCTTGTTTCAACTCAACTGCCCTAAAACTCTCTTGCTTTAAGCAAATTTGTGCACAGCCTTTTTCTGACCGTATTACTAGTTTATAAACCATACACCCTTTTTCAACTTTTTTCCCCTCTAAATGGGGTTGTGAGCTGGAAAAAAATAGATGAACTGAAGTAGTTAAAAAGTTGAAAACACTGAATTAATTTTACCAAGAAGATGTATAAAAACTGTTAATTTCATTAAATTCAGTGGAAAAAAAAAAGTATGGGTTATTTATGAGAGTCAGGTTTAGGTGTTAGCCAAGATAGGAATCTTCTACCGTTGGTATGTGTTACAAAACGACAAAACATAATGTCGGGTCGTTACCAAACTCTCTGGCTCATCTATCTAATATCTTTAAAACGCTAACGGCCCTGATCTTATTTCCATGGCCCACTTACATTTTATATATAAAGCCGAATCGAATTTTCGGTTCAGTTTTTGGTTATTTTTGTTTTCCAAATTATATTGGTTTACAAATATTTTAGTTTCAAAACAAATAAAATTAAGTCGCGTTCTGCTATGTCTAATATATATTTCGATTCCAATATAGATTTCTATTTAATGGAGTGGAGAGGTGAGTTCGTAGCTAACTATTCTTTCGTCTTTGAAATCAGTTCTCTAGTTCAATTTTTTTGTTTCAAAACATTTCTTCACATAGTTTGGTTTTAGCTAAATCAGTTTGATAGAAATAGACACTTATAAAAATGGATTTATTGAAAAATTGTAGATCACATAATTTACTGTCTAACCACAAAAAGTATGATTTATCTGACGGTACTGTTTTTTAAGTGCTAGATATAAACATATGTTAGCTACCATGTATATATTTTAATTTGTTGAACTTGAAAAGCAAAGAAGACTAAAAACAAAGTGGACCGACGGGAAGAGAAAGTTTCACAAGGGATACAATTATT
>CM051384.1:21006988-21106988 GCA_028015245.1 Cardamine occulta
ATTATCATTATTTTCGTAATCGTAATGAAGATGTCTGAATTATACATTAGGTGGAATGTCCATATCCCAATTGAACTACCAATTTTGGCGGTACCAATTAATATTATTATATTATTATCAGAAACATATCCTTATATTGGACAACAATAAATCATATGATTAGTTAGAATTATCAATATCCAACGGATAGTTCTCACTTATTTATGAAAACAACTGCAAAGGGTTTTCTATTAACGAAACAGAGAAGACGCCACATGGAGTGATTGGACATTTTTAAATTCATTTTCCGTTAACGAACAATTATAAGTAGAGTGGTACAAGCTGGCCACCGATAAGGAACCTTTTGAGTTTATCTTCAAAAAGTCAATGGTTCAGGCAGATAATACTTAATTCATTGGACAAAATTAAATACTCCTTCAATCTTCTTATTAGTTCCATTCATTGTATGTCAAAATGAACTTTTCGCGATTGCGAAATTAAAAAATAATATTCCTGTAAAAAATAACTGTGAAATTGCTTTTGTGATACGATAATAGAAAAAAATACGTTTTCCTAAACATTGTCCTAAGTAGTGTGGTGGATCTGAACATAAAATATGATATGGTGAACTTGGATCAACAAACTTTCATGATTTATCAAATCCAGAAAGTATTAAGTATGGATAGGCTTGTTAGAACATATTTAAAATGATAAAGGCTGTCTCACTGGTGGATATTTTTGTTCACATGTTTTGTCGGTAGTACTAATGCAAGCGTGTATAAAACACGTATACTTTATCACAATTATGCATACGAATTAATTCGATAAACAATTTATATTTGAAGACAAAAAAATACGATGTAAATTCGAGAACCCAACTAAAGATGAACAAAATCTCAAATTGAAAAAGAAGACAGAATAAAAACTTTTATTCAATGAAATTCGTAACGTAACCACTGAACCACAAACTATAAAGTCATCGTTAATATGAAATTTAGAATTGGTTACTGTTACGGATCCCATAACTAGATATAAGCTTTAATTCATTAAATATAGTTTCCGAAAGGGTAAAAGAAATATCAAATACATTTATGAGTTAACACGCTATTGTCATATTAGAAAATTACATAAATTTTTTTAAGAAAAAAAACACCAATATACCGTTCCAATTAAATAAAGCAAATCAGTGTTTATGAAACTTAAAGAGTAAAACTTATCATTACTTTGGTTTTCTTCTACAATCACAACAAATTTATAGAAAGAAAAAGGTCAAAAAGAAATGAGTAAAAAAAGAAACGAAGCTGGATAAAAATACTAAAGAGAGTAAAGTGGGGCCCAGAAAGCGGCCCAATTAGTGGCTTCACGCACAAACACACACCGTCACAAATACTCTACACAGCTTTGAATCCATCTGTCTCTCTCTCTCTTCGTAATTATGATAATGTGAAAGACGAGAACATATCTTGGCACCTCAGCAAAGATCCAAACTTCAATCGATTCTTAGCCTTTTCGTCTTCTCTGATAAGGTCATAGAGAAGCGCGTAGAATTGAGTGGACTCCTTGAGCTTTTATCTTCAAGGTTTTTGAGCTCTTCTTCTATCAGATCTGCTGTCACTGTCTCTTACAGGTACGGGTTAATTCGAGATCCTTTCAGTATCAATTGTTGAGTTTAATTGTCGAATTTAGCTCATAGATATCAAGATCTGTCGTAATCGTTAATTTTCCTTAGCGTTTGGTGAATATTGAATTTCTTGAGATTTAAGCTTCAGGGAAGTGTTATCGAGATTAGTTGATGATTCAGTTTCCTTTTTGAATAATTTGGTTTACATTTTTCTATCTCAAGGGTCAGATAGAGATGGGCAAAAAAGGAAAATGGTTTTCAAGTGTTAAGAAAGCTTTCAGCCCAGATTCAAAGGTACCAAAGTTTTTGAATTTTTGTATATTGATTTGACTTATTATATATTAATTGTGTCACTTAACATCTCTATGTTTGATGTTTTTCAGAAGTCGAAACAAAAATTGGCTGAGAGCCAAAATGGAGTGATCTCTAATCCTCCTTTGGCAGATAATGTTAGACAATCTTCTTCTCCTCCTCCTCCTGTTCCTCCTCTCGAGGTGAGAGTAGCTGAAGTGATTGTTGAACAGAGCAGGAATATTTCCCCTCTTTCTACGGCAGATGTTGTGAATGTTACAGCCACTGATATTCCTGTAGTTCCATCTTCATCTGCTCCTGAGGTAGTTCGTCGTGCTACACCTACTCGATTTGCCGGGAAGTCAAATGAAGAAGCTGCTGCAATCTTGATTCAGACTATATTTAGAGGCTATTTGGTATGTATTTTGTTTATATAAACTCCACTCTTACTTGATATTCTGCAGAAACTTACTTACTTGGAATTTCATAGGAGGTTGTTGATCTAGCCGCTTGATTTTGTTTAACACTTCTTAACTTCACATTTATGTTCTTTTATTGTATATATTTTATGTTGTTTTTGGTATTGCATTTCTTGAGTTTTTGTCGACGGGAAGAAAGAAAGCTGTTTGATTGAGTATAATAACCTTATACTGGGTTATATCTGAAATACAGGCAAGAAGAGCACTGCGGGCAATGAGGGGTTTGGTCAGACTTAAGTTATTGATGGAAGGATCTGTTGTTAAACGGCAAGCTGCAAATACTCTAAAATGTATGCAGACTCTCTCTCGTGTACAGTCACAGATCCGAGCAAGGAGAATCAGGATGTCAGAAGAGAATCAAGCACGTCAGAAGCAACTCCTTCAGAAGCATGCCAAAGAGTTAGCTGGATTGAAGGTCTTTCTCTCTCTCTCTGATTCAGTTTTCTCCTTTTTACTTAAAGTTTATTTCTTTTTTCTGGGTAAGAGGTATTAATAACAGCTGAGTTCTACCTAGCAGTAGGTTGGCATCTTGTGTAGGATGATTTCCGCTTATTAGTCTAGCAAGAGTTGATAGTCATTATTATTCATTATATTCAAACTGATCTTTACTTGCACTATTAATCAATTGTCTCTTCTTTTCTACCTGAAAATGGAAATCTTTGGTTCGATTTGCTTATACTAAGAGTTTCTCTTTTTTTTTTTCTGCTGTTGCTGCTTTCAGAACGGGGATAACTGGAATGATAGTATTCAATCAAAGGAAAAAGTTGAAGCGAATTTGCTGAGCAAGTACGAGGCAACAATGAGAAGAGAAAGAGCATTGGCTTATGCATACTCTCATCAGGTATCCCAATTAATAACCTAATGTCGAATGTGGAAAGATACAATTAAAAAGTGAACACATCCATTTAAAGTTTACTCTGTGGTTCATTTGAATGCTGTGATGATCATATGTTCATGTTTGCAGCAAAACTGGAAGAATAACTCTAAATCTGCAAACCCGATGTTCATGGATCCAAGCAACCCGACATGGGGTTGGAGCTGGTTAGAGAGATGGATGGCTGGTCGGCCATTAGAAAGTTCCGAGAAAGAACTAAACAGCAACAACAACAATGACAATGCCGCCTCTGTCAAGGGCTCTATTAACCGCAATAGCTCAACTCAACCAAACACACCATCATCCGCAAGAGCCACCCCAAGAAACAAGAACAGTTTCTTCTCTCCTCCAACTCCCTCAAGACTAAACCAATCCTCAAGAAAATCCAACAACAACGATGACGACACCAAAAGCACAATCTCGGTCCTGTCTGAGAGGAACCGTAGACACAGCATTGCTGGGTCATCAGTAAGAGACGACGAGAGCCTTGCTGGCTCACCGGCTCTCCCGAGCTACATGGTTCCAACTAAATCAGCTCGAGCTAGGCTCAAGCCGCAGAGCCCATTAAGTGGTACCACACAGGAAAATGATGGCTTCACGGATAAAGCATCAGCTAAGAAACGGCTCTCATATCCTACTTCACCTGCACTGCCTAAACCACGACGATTTTCAGCTCCACCTAAGGTGGAGAATAGCGGTGTCGGTGTCGCTGTGACCAACGGGGGTGGTAGCTGAGGTATTTACTCGTCTTTTTAATATAATTATTTTTCCACTTATGTATGTGTCCGAGATAATTGTCTGTTATGTGTTTCCCTTCAGTACGTGATTCATTTGTGCAGTGTAAACGCCAGTCATTTATTTTTACAATGAGAAATTTTATTATTCGAGGATAAGTATCTTTTAAATTCATGTTTTTTTTTTTTTTGAGTAATTTATTTATTTTGGAAAATACCCCTTTTGTATTTATTTGATTAAGGCTCTATGTAAGAATTGGAATGAATAATGCTGTACTCTTATCTGAATTTCCGTTTTATGAGTCTTTTTATTGAGGTTGTTCGCAAGAATATCTGAATTTCTAAATCGAATGTTTGTCCGATTTTTATTGATAAGATTCGTGCAAAGATTAGTTTAACAGAAGCCTGAGAGTTTATGTAATGAAACCCTCGATGAAAAAAAAAAATGTAATGAAATCCTCTGGGAGAGGAAGAAGGTATTATTGACTTTGACAGACCTAACCTCCCATTTTTCTGAACCGACCTTAAGAGAATAAACAAATACTCGCCTAACCGCCATTTTTCTGAACCGACCTTACAAAAGTTAAAGAAATACTCACTTAACCGGCTAATCCGGACCTCTTGCCCACGCAAAAACTAAAAGTAAAATAAAGCAAGCTGACTTTAAAAAAAAAAAAAAAAATCTCCCCCACTTGAAGAGCCCTAAACCCTTTCCCCAATTCGATCGAGAAAATCGACAATCGAAGAATTTAGTTTTGGGTTTTATAATCCGATTGAATTTTCTCCGGAAAAAAAACTAGATCGCTTGAATCTACGTGAATAATGGTAAATTTAGGAGTCTCTTCTTGTTTCCCGTTTAATCTGAATTTTTCTGTTCCTTAATCTCACTATCGATTGATGATTGTGTAAAATCATTTGGTGAATAATGAAAGCCTAGCTAAATTAGGTGTTTCTGTAATCCTTTCATGGACGTTTCTTCAATGTTTTCTTTTTTCATCTTCGTATTTGATTAATCTCTATCTCTCGATCTGTAGCCAAAGTGTGTTCCTTTTTTTGAATGGTATGTGAGGTTGGTTTTTGTTGTCGTTGTGGCTGGATACACAGGCAACGCCAATGATTGCAGGTGCTGCAGTAGCTGCAGCTGCTTATGCTGGTAGATATGGTATATTGGCTTGGCAAGCTTTCAAAGCCAGGCCACGTGTGCCTAGAATGCGCAGGTTTTATGAAGGTGGTTTTCAAGCTGCTATGACTCGCCGAGAAGCTGCTCTCATTCTTGGTGTTAGGTCTGCTTTCTTCTTAAACCTGCTTCATCTTACTGCTACCCGAACATATCCGATGTTTAATGTTGGGCTTGAAAATCTGTTTGTAATGTTGAGATTATTTTAAGGATGTTAGAGATTAGGCAGTTGTTGACTGAGTTTGTGTGGTGGTTGTTTATATTATAGGGAGAGTGTTGTGGCAGAGAAGGTAAAGGAAGCTCACCGGAGAGTGATGGTTGCAAACCACCCAGACGCTGGAGGCAGTCACTATCTTGCTTCTAAGATCAATGAAGCCAAAGAGATGATGCTTGGCAAATCCAACAACTCCGGTTCTACTTTTTGATTGTCATTACTTGGATACCAACCCAACGAAGCTAGAGAGTTTTGCTCTGACTGTGCTAAACGATTTCCTCTTGTTGTATATCATTATTTACGGATTCCAAAGAAGCACTCATTTGATACATACACTAATCTTTTTAGGAGTTTTTACACATCGAGGACGGATAGAGTTGGATAATGATAGATCAAGCGTTTTTACCCTAAATGATTTAATTTAGGGTTAGAGATCCAAAAATTTACGTATTAAAGACATTGTTCAATTCAACACTTTAAAAATCCGCAAGGCTGAGCCGTCTTGCCCACGCAAAAGATAACTACTAAAATAAAGCAGCAGAGATCTTTTATTTTCTCCTTGAAGAGCCCTAAACCCATTACCCAATTCGATCGAGAAAATCGACAATCGAAGAATTTATTGGTTTTGTAATCCAAATTAAATTTCTTCCAAACAACTACAGTACTTTGTAGTGGATTTTTAATGTACTTTACCTCACTAACGCTGGAATATTGTAGAAAATTATTTGGTGATATTGAAGCCTGACTAGATTATGGTTTCTGTAATCGCACTTCGTTAATATCTCTCTCAATAATTGGGCGAGTATCGTGAAATTTTTGTATTGAATGTTTGCTTGTAATTGAAGAAAACAGTAAATTTACAGCAAAGACTAAGAAGCTCGAATTTAGATGAGGTTTGCTAGTGTTAATCAAGATCCGTTAGTTGTCTTAGTGTATGTTAGGGTAACAACAGATGGATACAGAGATGATCTGTCTGTGGTTCTGTAATAGCAATTGACTATATCTCTGTTCTGTTTGGTTCCAAAGCCAAACTGGGTTTCTTATTTTGGTTATACAGACTACACCAATAATTGCAGCTGCTGCTATAGGTGCAGCTATTTATGCTAGTAGACTAAAAGCATGGAGATCATAAATGATTTTCCATTTCTACATCAAAATTATTATTTGATACTTAGGTAAAACAGTTTAACTAATTATAATAAGACTGTAGAATACAAATTGATCATAAAATATCAAATAAATATAAAATTGGCATGAAAATTTGAAAAAGAAAAAAATAAAATGAAACAAAGAACAACATAATCTAAAATGGATCATAAGGAATATTTGTTAGAAAACCATAAAAAAAATAAAGAAAAAAACACGAAATCTTAGATCCTCCGAATCCATCTATGATCCTATAAAATGCATGGATGGATCAATGTGTGATAATCGCAGAATGCAAAAAGAAATCGGAATGAGAGTCACAACCATCAAAGGTAAACACATTCTTAGACCATTCAACGGTTCCCCAAAGCTCTTGTAAACCGCGTCTCTCAAACGAAACCTCTGCACAATGAATCTCCGTTTTACAATCCTTAGTCCAATGGTGAGCACGAGGGCGAAACACGACCTACTTCCACCACACTGTCACTCTTCTTCCTCCGCCGGAGTTTACCACACAAGTAAGACAATGAGGTAGATATGGATTAGGAGACAGAACTTGTTCTTCAAATCCCTTAACCCAAGTCCACCCAAAATCTTCATTTGGATCACGCCAAATTAGCTTCCCATCAGAAATCGAAGTTAGGCAAAAGACCTTCTCTATCTCTACTAAGCAAACATGAGCCATCAAGTAAAACTGAAACAAATCATGCATGTCATAGACTTTTCCACCCATTACCAAGCAACCTGGAACCAAATTCGTTTGAATGGTTAGATCTGTTGTTGTGGGCAACAATGCCTTCCAAGTTCGGGTCTTTGGGTCATAAATCTCTCCCCAATCATCATCGTTGATGGACATGGAGCCTCCAATCACACAAAGCTTACCGTCAATGACATCAGCGGCAGCATTTACTCGAGGTACACGCATGTTGGGGAGTCTACGCCATTGGTGATATCGACAATCGAGGATTAACACTTTCCTGCTTCTCTTTCCATTAAGTAAGCCACCGATTATGTAAATCTCGAAACCAGTTGAGACAACGGTTGGGTGTTTGGGATGTTCATGAGGAAACAAAGGGATGGGTTTGGGAATAGGTGCAAGTATGAACTAGCAAGGATTAGGGTTGTAATTCAGGTTTATGCAGACATAAAGGCAATGATCGGTGTTTCCGATGCGGGTTCTTGTAGCGTCGAGCTCAAGCGAAAAGATGAGTGATCTGAAACCTTTGGAGACCAGAGTTAGAGTTGGAGATACGAGCCAAACAATTAAGAGCGACGTCGTATGGTAACGAAGAAAATGGCGGAGGAGGAGGAGACTCTGATGATTTTTTCCTCATTTCTTCCCTCCTATCTCTGTGTTCATATGGCTGCTATTTAGGTTTTGTGTTTCCATTTTATATCATGTCCCTGTTTATACGTTTTTGAAATCTTTCTGAAATATTATGTAATAATTTCATCATTATTTATTATATATCTGTAATTATCTTTCATAAATAGAGCTCACTTATTTAATGGCGATATTAACTTCCATAACTGTTTTTTTCTTCTTCTAAATTTACTAGTATCAGAACAAGGACAAATCCTCTTTTACTACACTTTTTGGAATGTAAAATGGCATCTAAAATAAAATTCTGCTTGGTGTAACCTATAAAATCTGAAACAAAAAAAAAACGTAGTTTTGATTTCTATAGTTTTCCACCTTTTTACTTACATTTTTACCCTTTGTTGGTTGTAGTGTCCTTATGTGCCTCTGTTTCCAGAAGAGCCTCCTTTGTGTCTTTTACTTTCTCAAGCTGGCCTTTGGGTTCTCCGAATAAAGCATAGAAAATCTGTCTGTGGCACTCATCACAGAAATAGAAAAACGAGAAATGACCTTCGTTTTGAATCTTATGCACAGTAGCTTCCGGAATCATCCTGCTAATGTACTCACTCATCGATGGTGGAGCGACTCGATCGTCCATTCCCTTTAAGCACACAAAAATCAAACTATGTTAAAGATACACAAGACGTTTTACTAATTAAACTATTTTATTGTCTGGTGCAGAACATACCTGCCATATGTGAATGGGTTTTCGAAATCCTATCAGTTCACATTCGGCTTCACTATACATTGACATGAGCCAAGAAAGTACACCATTGGTTGTACATTTCTTCTGTGTGCGGAATTCGGAAAGAGTAAAGCCCCAATTCGATACTTGAAGCACGGTTTCTTCTACAAATGGTTTTGTCATTCCTTGACGGACGCATTCCTCCACGTTCCTTTGGTAAAGTTCTTGGAAAGTTGGATCTTTGATTAGGAGTTTATCCTGAAAGAAGAAAACAGAGTTAGAAGATATTATGACTCTTTCTCCTAGAGAAGTCCTCTCTTTGTGATCTTACAAGGGAGGAGATATATACCTTTTCTCCTAATGACAGTGACATCCACTGATCGAGCTGATCAAGTTTACCAGAGAGAAAAGATCTACGGTAGAAGAAAGGAAGAAGAATTGGAAACCGTCGTGCTAAAAAGTACATGAATTTCCTCTTTGTTAGCCATTGCTCCCATGTTTTCACCATCTCTTCCTTGGCCATGCTTGACTCATAGGGGTTGATCACCGGAGCCACCATTGCAGCTCCTGTAGTTTCACAAAACCAAACCTAATGAGCAATAGTCTTCCAGATTTCAATCCATCACAGAACATGAATGGTATTCTAATGATTTGAAACATATAAAGCAGAATATGAACATTGTTAATACCTGCAATTTTCTCAGGAAAGTATTTCATTGCAGCCCATGTATGCATACTACCAGTAGAGTAACCCAGTAACCAGAACTTCTCATCAATTCCAACAGCAGCTGCTAGGTTAATTATATCCGAGGCTGATGAGCTAAGGTTTCGACCTCGATGAGGATCACTCTCACCAAACCCTGGAAGATCATATGACACTAAACGGACACCATACTCCACCAACAATGATTTCTTCACTCCAGGTATGCCTTGATTAGGTAATTCCAAACATTAAAGGCAAACCAAACGTAATGGGAAGTAACTGAAACTGATGAAAACTAATTAAATACCTGCAAGTCGAGAGGAGAGAAAAGAATGAGGCGTAACTAAAGAGTATCTTGCTCCGTCTGCTGAAACACCTAGCTCTTGGTAAGCTATATATCTGCCATCTGGAAGCTGCACACGGGTTGCAACGGTAGGATGTAAACGCAGTTTTATTACCACTGGGACTGGTTTATCATGCTCCGGACTAAAGCTTAATGCTGCATTTTAAAGTTGAATATGTCAATGGCAAGGAAGCAGACTTTTGCACTAATAGAGTCTCTTACAATACTGCTATTTAAGCTATTTGTAGGCAGAAATTAGTTAAATACAGACGACCAAAACATCGCCGAGCCAAGAAAATTCTCGAAGATCGATCCCAATACTCAGCTCTGTATAACTGTTCAGGGCATTGACATTGCAAATATGTCAACAACTACTGAAGAAACCGTTTCAATTCCACAAAAAACTGCATGCAGTGAATTGGCGATTAAGCTAAATACAGATTACTATTGTGAATGAGATTCTGAGAAGAACTACACACAAATACTAAGCTAATGTCACAATCTATGTTAACGGATTACCTGCGAGTGCTAAGAGGAAGACGAAGAAGATCACAGGCCATGCGTGAATCGGATCACGATCCTCAGGCAAGTACTCGTTCAGAAAACTTAGCTTCTTCGACACTTTAGCCGCCGGTTTCCTAAGCTTCCGCACGACGAATGAGTCCTCAGTCACCACCGTCTGCTGCACTATATCCTTGCATCCTTTCGCGAGGTCAAGAAGCATCTCTCCCCATGATTTCATAAACCCCGTCACTTGATCTTTCAATGTCTCCTTCGTCTCGGATCCGGATCCATCCGCCGACACAAAACCCGATCTCTTCGAGCCGATTTCAGTAGCCGCCGTCAAATCGATCGGTGCTCCGTCGTATCGCATTCCGGCGTCAACGAGACTCGCTAACTCTTCTTGCCACGTAGGCACTTCTCTAATCTCCTCCATTTTCTCAATCTCTCGATTTCACGAGCATCAAAAACCCTAAAATCCCTATCCGAACCTAAACCCGAACCAACTCTTCACAGAGAAACCTGTACATTCATTTATATGAGTAGACGAAAATAAAAAGAAACAAAGAGAGAGACAATGACAATAATGAGCTGCGAGTGACACCTTTACAAAGCGTGAAATTCAAGCTCACCATTTTTTTAAAATAACTAGAAAAATTTTCAATAACGAATCGTATCTCTCTTTTTCCTAAAGAAAGCGAAAGGAGACAAAAGTTCTCTTACCATATGACGTAGAAACAGCTTAGACACAACACTATGCTTCGATTTATTCTTCCACCAAACTTTTCTTCATGTTCTTCCTTTTTAATATGCTCCTTTGCTTCCTTGATTTGACTGGTTAAGGTAAAAAAATACTAGTCCGCCATTGACGAGATTCTCGAGCTCTCTCTTTCTATTCCTAATTTCCTCTTTCGTAATTGGCTGGCGCATTAATAAACATGGACCAATGGATCAAAATTGCCTTTTTGAAATAAACAGTTCTGATCTGTCCACGTTGATCTGTCGTGGTATCGACGGTTAAGTGGAGGGGACCGGCTTAGCCAGTGAGTGTTGTACGGACAAGTTCACTCTTTGAGTCTTTGTCTGCTCTTTAACCTGTTACAGCCGGTTTCGTAAGGATTACGGGTTCTGCTGACTTGGCGGAAGATTTAGGTATGGTGGGGTATATGCACGTGATGAAAGACGAGTTATTCCCTGTATATACGGATACGTCATCTGGGCCGTCCGTTAGATCCCACGGCATAGTTAGTGATGACAAGTGTTCGCAACTTAAAAGCCCAAGCTTTAATGTGCCTATAAGTTAATGGGCCAAGTATTATAAATCGCTGAAGTAGAGCCAGCTTCTCATATATTTAAGTGTGACACTGGCTTCGTTAGGTTTAGGGTTTTCGCAGCCGCTTTAAAGCTATCTCTTTCTTCTTGCTGCAAATACCTCTTTGCTGTTGTTGATCTTCTCCTCCATCGACAAACATGGGGTACGGTTCTCCTCTCTTAGATCCTTCGTATTCCTATCGTAGTTCGCTCTCTTAGCGTTTTATTTATCTGAATTCATTGTTGTTTCTGTGAATTACAAAGGATTATTCGAGTCTGCTGTATTTTTTTTTTTGGGAAAATGGTTGATAATTCAACTTTTGATTGTACTTGATTGGATCGGTATTCTGCGGCAATGCGTTTTCATTTCTGGATATGTATGCTACTTGTTTTTCTGTATGGTTCCACAATTGATTATTCTTGATTGTGCTTGGTGTTGTGTACTCTAGTGTTTGGAACTTAATTATAGAGATCTGAGATAATCTGGAGCATTAGAGTGTCATTGAACTAATATTGTAGATGACTGTACCGAATTTATGAAAGCTATAATTTTATTTTTATTGTTTTTTCAATTCTTGTCTGTATTGCTTGTTGATTCTGTGTTTGCTGGATTATGATAGTTCGCACTTGTGATAAGTTGTTAGAGTTCTGTTTTTCTTGTTAATACTTGGCTGAATTGTTAATTCATTGTGATTATGTCTTACAGTAAGACACGTGGAATGGGAGCTGGGCGCAAGCTGAAAAAGCTTCGGATTAATCAGAGGTGGGCTGACAAGCAATACAAGAAGTCTCACCAGGGAAATGAATGGAAGAAGCCTTTTGCTGGATCTTCTCACGCCAAAGGAATTGTCCTTGAGAAAATGTAAGTCTTGTAAAAAGAAATTATAAATTTGCATTGCTCTTTACTTTGCTTAGTGTTAATGTTGAAGAGACTCTTGTTTTTTGATTTTGCAGCGGTATTGAGGCTAAGCAGCCTAACTCTGCTATCCGTAAGTGTGCTAGAGTTCAGCTTATCAAGAACGGAAAGAAGATTGCTGCTTTTGTCCCCAATGATGGTTGTTTGAACTACATTGAGGAAAATGTAAGTCGTATGAAAAGCCTTTGTAACCAATCGTCACACCATGGATTAGTTTCTATCATATGCTGAACCATGTTTGTTAATGTCTTTGCAGGACGAAGTCTTGATTGCTGGATTTGGTCGTAAGGGTCATGCTGTGGGAGATATTCCCGGAGTTAGGTTCAAGGTTGTGAAGGTGTCTGGTGTTTCACTCTTGGCCCTCTTCAAGGAAAAGAAGGAGAAGCCAAGGTCTTAAACAACCTATATAAAGCTTCAAGCTTTTGAAATGGATTTTGATAGTTCAGTTAAGAAGTCTTGTTCTGTTCTACTTTATGATTCAAGAACTTTTGTTACATTTGTGAGTTTTTGAGTTTAGACATGATCGTTTAATGTTATTGGTTTTAATCAACTTTCTCTTATTATTCTTTTCGGTTGTTTTGTTGCTAATTTACTATTATCGTAACCATTCAAAATATTTGTTTTGTTGCTAATTCACTATAATCATAACCATTCATAAAAAGAAAAAGAATTCACAAAGTCCCAAACTTCGAATTGTAGTCTCATCCCAAGGTTGTCGCTTCAGTTTATCGAAAATTTAGTCTTGTCACAACACATTGTTTGATATAATCATGTCAAACCCTTAACTTTGAAAGGGAAGAGATGCATAGAATGTGTTTCAACAAGTCATATTCTTGCTCTCTTTGGCTTTGGGACAAACATACTTGAGTCCGTAACTTAGAAGAGAAGGTCCGAAGATGCTGTATTTCCCGGCGCTGCTGAAGGCTGTCTCTGCGTCTTCACCTCTTATGAACACAACCTTGGCTCTCTTGCTCTTCTTCATAACCCGAGTCTCCGATTCTCTAACAGGACCATAACGGTTAAATATCTCGTTCAGCTTATCTTCAGATGGAAGTGAACCTGAAACTGCAAACTTGAGGATTAACGCATTGGGAGCGGATGAATCTGCAGAACAGTAATTGAGAGCGGTTTGCTCTTTCACGCCATAGCCAGTGATTTCTTTATTTGCAGGTGAGATCTGCTCTTCTGCAGAGTCTTTCACATCACAAGGTTCTGATGTCTTAGTGATACTTGTCTTCTTCGAGTCATCATTGAGATTACTGCAAGATAGTTTGTTAATGAACTTTTCAAAATCTTCATAGTTCAAGGGGTCTATGCTGATTGATTCGAGAATCCCTTTCGGGGTTTTGTCAGAGTGAAGGCTCAAGAGCATCTCATCAGGAGAAGAAATCCTCTTTTGAGCAAGCTCTGCATGTTTCGTCTCCTGGTTCTCAACTTCTACTTTTGTAGTAGATGTCGAATCACTGCAAGGCTCAAGTGTAGAAGTTAAAGAATTCATCTCACTTTCCAATCCGGTTCCGTAGCATAGTCCAGCCGCCTTCTGCACTTTATTAGCATCACCCACTGACATATTATTTTCCTCATCAGAGATTTTAGACACTGAATCCTCTTTTTGCCAGTTGATCTTTTTCTCAGACATATCGAGTTCCGAAGACTCAACCTTACGTTTCTTGTCAGCATGCGACTTACCATCCAATTTCTCAGTTGATCTGCTCCCAAAGCGTTTCTTTGCATTAAAATCTGACAAAGTCTTCTCCTGTGTCTTTTCATCAGTCCTACTCCTATCCTCAAGATCAAACCTTTGCTTGTGTTCATCATTATCATTGTAGTCAGTCTTTCTCTTTTTGGAAGACATTTCTACATCTGTAGTTGGTTCCAGGAGAGTAGCCTTGCGCACTGTGGATTCTACCGACCTTAGAAATGTTTCATACTCAAGGAAGTGAGAATAGCCTTTCCATTGTTGAAAAGCCAATAACTGAGCTCGGTTAATTACAAACTGCAGCTTCTCAGTCGCATCATAGCTAGGAATGCAAGCTAAATGCTTCATATATGCCACAAAGTTTTCCGGTTTAAAAGACATGGCATCCGATAGCTTGTCTACACCATAACTCAAACGTGAATCCTCTCTAATTCCAGGACTGATTATGTTCTGAGTCTTGAGTTTGTTATAGGCTTTCTCTGAGATACAAGGGCAAGATAAACCAAACTCTACTCTCCTTGAAACCTCTTCCAAAACACAATCAATAGCATCACGAAACTCAGGCGAGTTACTTTGCTTCTGCATTTGAGAGAAATGCTGATGAAAAGGCTTTATCTGAGATGCATAATTCCAAGTAAAAGTAGAATCTCCAAAATACGCAACCAAGAGAGTCCCTTTTCCTTTCTTGAAGTTCTTCATCGCAAGTTTAGATGCAACAGATGAATCAAACACCTGCCCAGGCCACCATGGATAGCTCCTTACTTTAGCCCAAACCAAATCTGAGTCAAATAGCTTCAGATTCTCATTAGCAAATCCATTCTTATCCTTGATCTTAAGCAGATCTGAACCAGCTAAAACCACACCATCTAGATTCTCAAGTTTTGATCCTTGCTTTCTGTTCTTCTCACAAATATCATCAGAATCAACCACATTACAGAGCTTATCGCCATGAGCAGAGACACAGCCTTTTCGCTCAACTCCAGTTAGCTTCACTAGCAGGTCCTGAGCTTGAAAGCTCACAGGATCAGTTAGGGTTTCAGATGTGTGAGCCACTCCGTACTCAAACCTCGACGCATTGGCGGATAAGTCAGCGTTGGAGTCCGATTCGACTCCACCTGGTTCCGTAGACATAGCGAGCACCAACAAAAAAATCCCTAGACAACGAAGAAAGAATCAGCAGAAATTGCTTCAGTATCTACTTCCATTAAAGCAAAAAACAGTACATCATACAAGAGACGAAGAAAATAATCGGGGAAGAAAAAAGCGAACAAACCTCCGGTGACGGTTTCTCCGGCGACGAGAGCTCGATTTTGGGGAATAAATGAAGACGTCTCGAGAAATGACCGAGTTGCTCCCGTTTTGAGAGAGAGAGGGGTACGTGTACGTCAAGAAATATGCCACGTGGCAGTACTTGTTTTTGTCGCCACTCATCTCAGTAACGTTCCCATACATTGAGGTTCAAAATTTTCAAGCCTTTGGCGTTTCGCTCTTTATTTGAACTTCAATTTTACTTGCTTTTTTTTGTTTGGATTGAAGATTCTTCAAACTAGTTTTGCGTAAGAAAATAAAAAGATATGTAGCTTTATTAACTAGTTTATTTCTATGGAATTACTAATTAATCTATGTTTTATCAACATAAAAAGTACACTATTTTTTTTGTTAAAAGTAAATATATACACATTGTTAAAATAAATTCTAAGAATATCACATTTATTTCTGAAAAAACACCAATAGTTCTAATAAACACCATTTATTAGACACCTTTCTAAATTCCTTCCAAAATCAGTTGTACGAAGTATTTATGAAAGTCTCCTAAACTTTGTTTAATGTTTAACCAAAAGTGATATTTTTAAGGGTAAATTTTTAATGCTCCTCATAGAATGACAATATATCAACTCATGCTTTTATTAGTTATACTATATATTGTGTAAGTGCTTAATGGTCAAGTATGCAAAATCTATATTCTTTATGTCTTTGTCATTTTTATGGTTATGTGCGTCTCAAAACACCTTTTCGTTTGGTAATATGTCATTATGTTATTAAACTAATATATATGTTTTTTTTTTTAAACTAATATATGTTTCTCTTTTCTTTTCATTTTAACCCTGATTATTATGGTTAATTAATTTGAGAATGTTTGTGTTGTTAATCAGATATTTTCTGTGTTTGTGACATGTATTTAAACTATATTGGCTTAACCCATTGAACAAGATATTTTCTGTGTTTGTGATTGATATAACGGATGAGATTTTAACGATAGAAACAATAGTACTAAAAGATTCGTTTATCAATCAGTTACATTTACGTTATATGTATATAAAAACGAGAATAGTGTGTGGAAAAAGAGACAAAGCGATAAGGGTTATGTACCATTTTATTTGTATTCTTAGATAAGTTGTGGGCCCAAAAAAAAAAGTTGGATTTGTTTTTGGTTCTTAACACCCCACGGGCTAAACTAATAGGTTGAATACTAATGAGAGTATGATGGTCCAAAACAATATAATAACTAAAATTCGATACTTATACAAACGATTTTCCCTCGGAAAGAGATAATAATGCAAAATTCTAAAAAATCAGCCTTGTGTCCATAAATTGATAGATATTTACACAAGTGGAGAAACAAAGAGAAGGAAAAATAAAGGAGAAGAGAAAAAATGGTGGCTGTTCAGTTGTTTACATGGAAGCAGCCATTGATTCTACCTTCACAAGCTTTGACAAGGGATCGATTCGCTCCTTTCAACAGGTTTTCTTTTATTTCCTTCTTATGCTTCAGATTTTTGAAAACTATTGCTTAGGAGGGATTACGATGGGCTTTTTTGGCCCAGAACTTCCTAAAAAATTAATTAAAAAATCTGAGTTTGTAAGATAAGGTAAAATGATTCAAAACTGGCATTCAATCAAAGCTCATTGGGTTGTGATACTTACAAGTTGAGTATTTTTTTTCTTTTTCTTGCAGGAGCTTGAGTTTACAGTCTCTGCCTTCAGGTGGGATTAAGTCTTTTAGAAACAGAGGTGAGGTTCTGTAAATTGGGAGTTTTTTTCCTTGTAAAAATTGAGGTTTGCTACAGTAAATAATCTGGCATTTCCCTTCTTTAGGGTCTCATTGTTCGTGTTATTTCTCAATTAGAATTCTACTTGATTAACTAATTTTAGATATCTCTATATTATTACAGGGACCTTCAAAGTCAAATCTCAAAGGACAGGAGACATAGAGCCACCCAATGTAAAGTGTAAACTTGGATTTATTATGTTTACTGATGTCACTGATGTATTCCATGTGTTTGCTATCTTACTTATAATATAATCTTGAAAATCTGCAGAGTCTTCCATATAAACTTGTGATAGGATGCATCCCATTATATGCGGTGTTGAGAATAGCACAAAAGATATCTCAAGAGCTTCCAAATCTCATTCAGAACTCAATGAGGGCTGGTGGCTTGCCTTTTGCTTGTGCATCCAACTCTCTAGAAAAAAATTCTTTATTCAAGATGGACATATCCATTCCTTGTTTCCATGATATCAAAGGGGGTTTTGCAAAGTTTTTTTACCTCTTCAATACTCAGCTTGAGAAGGACATTAGCACGTATGTCCTAAACCCAATATCTAGATGCTATGTAGTTGTATATATGTACAAATGTGATATACGTTCTGATCACACTTGTTGTGGCTATTTTAGGTTGCTTGTGGTGCTCCTCATAACATGCATATCGTTTGTTATCATTGGAGGACTCCTCTTTTTCAGATTCACGTAAGATACATAACTTTTTTTAACCTAGTTTCTCAAGATCGTCTTAGTCATTTTGTTCTGAACCTTTGTAAATGGAAGATAAGACCTACTTCTTACTGAATTATTCCTTGTTGTTGTGAAGGAAACACCAATCCTTAGAAGACTGTTTCTGGGAGGCCTGGGCGTGCCTCGTTTCCTCTGATTCTCATCTGGAGGTCATCATTTGCTTCTTCTTCAAAGATATCATATTACAATTTATAAGCCTCTCACGATATTAGTTCTTGCAACTAAATAAAGGCTTTTACTGGAAACTGCAGCAAAAGACACGCATTGAAAGAATCATTGGATTTGTCCTAGCCATTTGGGGAATAGTCTTTTACTCTCAGCTTTTAAGCACAATGACTGAACAATTTCGGGTAAAAGTTCTTGAGATAAAACACTGGTGCTGAAAATTGAATGTTAATTACTGGTACAAGTTCTTTGTGTGGGCAGTATAATATGAAGAAACTCAAGGCAGGGACACATATGCAAGTCCTAGAAGCTGATCATATCATCATTTGTGGAATAAACAGTCATCTACCTTACATACTAAAGCAACTCAACAGTTATCATCAGCATGCTGTCCGCTTAGGTACCACCAACGCTAGGTAATTTTTTCTCTATATATATCTTACAATGTATTTCTCAGCTTATGTTGATGACTTGGCTAATCACTTTACCTTGTTATATGCTTTCAGGAAGCAGAGACTTCTTCTCATGTCTGATATTCCAAAGAAACAGATGGAAAAGATAGCTGAGGGGTACAGGAGAGATTTTAATCACATTGACATCCTTACAAAGAGGTAGAGTGGTTTGACACGCTTCCTATATTAAGCACAAGTGAACCTGAACCATATTAATTATTCTTCTTGTTGACCAGTGCAGTTGTAGTCTTAACATGACCAAATCATTTGAAACGGCTGCCGCCTCTATGGCGCGTGCCATTATCATACTACCAACCAAAGGTGATCAGTATGAAGTTGATACAGACGCATTTCTGTCTGTACTGGCCCTTGAACCTATACAGAAGATGGAATCCATCCCAACCATTGTAGAGGTAACTGATGAAGAGATTGTGCAGTAATGGTTTTCTGTTTTATAGTGCTGCTGATTTTTTTGGTCCTGTTTTGCTTTTCTTTGCTTGTGCAGGTATCAAGTCCTAATACGTATGATCTTCTCAAGTCCATTTCGGGGTTGAAAGTGGCGCCGGTTGAAAATACTACATCTAAATTGTTTGTCCAATGCTCACGTCAAAAGGTTCTGATTAAGATCTACAAGCACCTACTAAATTACTCAAGTACAGTGTGCCTTCATCTTATTATCTGCTTGAAATTTTAATTTCATGTTTTTGTATTAAGATAGTTTGTATTCAAGACTAATTAATTCCAAGTCTACTTGTTGCAGAAAATGTATTTAATCTTTGCAGCTTCCCTAATCTAACTGGGATCAAGTATAGACAATTAAGACTGGGGTTCCAAGAGGTAGGATTGACAAATCCTTTGAGCATATTTTTTCATTCTTCGAATCATTACCTTTTTTTTTTTTGCTCTGTGGCTTTTTACGGAGATGTATTCCTCTCAGGTTGTGGTCTGTGGCCTTTTACGAGATGGCATAGTAAATTTCCATCCAAATGATGACGAAGAGCTCATGGAAACCGACAAACTATTGTTTATTGCACCTCTCAATTGGAAAAAGTATACAGACATGAAAGCTGAGAACTTGACACTAGTAGATGAGGCTGATACTCAGAAGCAAGTGTTTGATGAAAAAAAATCACGGCTAGCCAAGATTGTAACACGTCCTAGTAAGTCCTTATCAAAGGTCTGACTTCGAACTCCACAATGCTGATATTAGGCTCTCAAAAATTGTGAGGCCTCTGATGTTCATTTGTATGGTTTACACAGGTATCAGATTCTTTCCAAGGACCCAAAGAATCTTTACTTTTGCTTGGTTGGCGTGGAGATGTTGTGCATATGATCGAGGAGTTTGATCATTATCTTGGTCCAGGCAGTTCATTGGTATGCTCGTAACCATTATATCTCTCTCTCTTTCTGGTTGGCTCTCATTACTAATAATTTTCTTTACACACAGGAAATATTATCAGATGTACCGTTAGATGACAGAAAAAGCGTGGACGATAGTATAGGTTCAGGAAAAATCAAGAACATCCAAGTTTCACATAGGGTAAATTTCATTTTTCAGTGGAATGAACAAGAATAGCTTCAAAAATCATTGTGTATTGATGTATTTTCAATCTTGTGCAGGTTGGGAATCCTTTGAATTATGATACATTAAAGGAAACTATAATGCATTTGCAAAGTAAACATAATAAAGGTGAAGAGATTCCTCTGAATATCGCTGTAATATCGGATCGGGACTGGCTTCTTGGAGGTAAAGCATTCACGATTTTATTCTCCTTGATTCTGTCTTTGGCAATAATGATAACACTTAACAAGTAATTTGATGTCTTTTAGATCCATCTAGAGCAGACAAACAATCTGCTTACTCTCTTCTCCTTGCTGAAAGCATCTGCAAGAAGCTTGGAGTTAAGGTAATGTTACTGATTATAAATCGCATCCTAGTTCCATTGAATTTTCATCTTACCTTTGTTGTTTCTTTAGGTTCGAAATCTAGCCTCAGAAATCGTCGACTCAAAACTTGGAAAGCAGGTATTAAAAGGCTTCTTCTTTTTATTTTCCTGTTAGATTCTGTATGGTTAAAGTTGCTGAAACATTATACAAAACCATACCAGATAACAAGACTCAAGCCGTCCTTGACTTTTATAGCAGCAGAGGAAATTATGAGCCTAGTAACAGCACAAGGTTACATATCATCTATTCAACTTTTGGTTTCTTGTTTATCTACCGAAAATCTGAACACTAGTAAGAATTTTTTCTTTATAAATCAGTTGCTGAAAACAGCGAACTGAACGAGGTATGGAAGGACATTCTGGACGCAGAGGGTGATGAGATATACATAAAGGTTTAAAAAGAAAAGCACACTCTTCCTTGAAATCTTTTTTACAATCATTGTGGTCTGAATATCTTGAGTTTGCTTTGAAACACAGGACATTGAGCTGTACATGAAAGAAGGCGAGAACCCTTCATTCAGGGAGCTCTCAGAGCGAGCTTGGCTAAGGAGAGAAGTTGCCATAGGCTACATAAAAGGCGGTAAAAAGGTACTGTTTTATATTACTCTGCAACAGATATTAAACCTTTTCCTCTTCACTAACTCCGTTTTTGTTCTTGTTGCAGATAATCAATCCGGTTCCAAAGACAGAACCTCTCTCACTCGAAATGGGAGACTCATTGATTGTTATATCAGAGCTTGAAGGAGACCCACTCTGAAACTATTAGACATTTTTCATATTCGAAATGTTATAGTTTCTCACAAATGCAAGCATCAAATAAGCATGTTGATTTTGTACAAAGAAACAAATCCTTGTACATTTCATCCTTGACCCCTAACAAAATCAGTCTTTATAATGAATTCGTGTTTTTCTGTTTCTTTCTTAGAGCCTAAATGTCTCCAACAGTTTCAACATTTTTGGGGTATTGTAAAAATGGATAAATCATAAAACAGAGGAAGTGGTGAACTGTAAAATTCAACAAAAAAAATCCAAATCCAAATATAAATAATTTCATTTTAAAGAGAGCCTCTAGATAAGATTTAAAATAAAATGTAACAAATGTTGTAGTGAGAGAGTGTAAGAACCATCTCAATAATTTTTCTTCAAATTCAGTTGCATCAATGTAACCTCCCAATCCAGTTGAACAAATGGGTCTTGTTCATATCCTAGTTTTCCTTTTCCACTGCCTCGGTATCTGTGACCTCAAACCTTGCTGGAAGAACTCTATGACTTGCATCCGCTTTCCCACTGTAATGGAAAGGAATGCTTACCGTTTAACTCAGTATCCAATTGTACTGAGATAGATTTTCTTCTCTAGTGTTTTCCAGTAGAGATTCCATGAAAGAATTCATGAGTTTTGGCTCAAACGAAGTCGAGAAGTCCAAATCTTTTGGTTTCCAGCACTGATTTTGATCCAAGCCTTTCACATCCAAGTAGCGGTTAAGAGCAGCATCCTGTTATATGTTCCATGCAAACTTTAGATTTTAAAGATTCATTCTCAATATACATTAGGAGAAAAAAAGAAAAGTGAAGGAAACGGTTTATGGATTATGGTCTAATGTATGAGTAGGATAATAGAAGATGCTACTGGTAAGTATACACACCGGTATGACGTTGCAGTCCACTAAGTTTTAGCATTTTCACTCCAGGTGAGTTTTGTAGCAGCTTTGCTATACCAGGAATGACAGAGGGAACCATCATCGTCTCAAGAGTCAAAACTTCGACTTTGAGCATCGGAAAAGGAAGACCACAGATTTCCGCAAGAGATAAAATCTAGAACATGCAAACGTAAAGTTAGTGACTACCAAAACACACAACTCGACAAAAAGATAAATTCTTCAGGGCTTTTTTTGGTTAATGTTTTCAGGGAAAATATACGAATGAAAAAGAATGATATTTGGCATGCAATTCACTTAAAACACTCCTAAACCAATAGAATTATCAATATTGACTGTGCAATCAACTGAACAGGCTATGTAGTGGGTCTTAGAGAATGAAATAATGAGTAACAAACCTGAAGAAAGGTAGCCCCAAAAGTAAGCTTCTTTACATTCTGCAACTTTCCTAGCATCTTTAGCAGTTAGCACATTATCTATAAGAAAATCAGCTTTAAGGCTCGAGAAAAGATAAAAATCGGAAGAGTGGATGTTCAAGTAAGCTTCGGTTAAAGAAGAAACATACACTAAACCACATTGTTTCTGAGAGTGTCTCAATCTCAAACAATGGATATGTGGCGCCACAATCTGCGTTGGTCCCCCATTATCTATATCCAATCTCTTTAACTGCAACAATTTGCTCAGATCAAGAATCCTAAGTTTATCACAGTGATGCAATTTCAAGCTTTCGAGCATTGGAGAGTCAGAGAAAATCTTAGGAAAAGATTCATCAGAGAGTTTACAGAAACTCAAAGATAAGTTCCTTAGAGATGTCCAAGACACTGTGGGTGAAGGAATCGTATCAAAAGCTCCTGAGTCGACCAAGAGTTGCATTACAGAGGAATTGTTGTAGAAGAAATCTGGAAATTTGTAATCCCAAATACAGTAATCACGAAACTCCAGAGAAAGCTTCTCGGTGTTACGAGAAATGGCAAATTCGATCAAGCTGTTAACCTGGTGAATGCTGCTTCTGATACAGAGACTGAAACTGGTGATTTTAGGTGCCGAGTACTGAGCTAGGGTTATGTTTAACGAATTAGGGTCGGCTTCATTGAGATCAATTGAGAGAGAAGGTGTATTGGACCAGACAGGCCTCCATCGTTTGGACAAGACGGAGGTTCTGATTGCGGAATTTTTCGGGAAAAAGGAGAAGATGAGATGGAGAATTGCGTCCGGTTAAGCGCTGATGAAATCCATACCGGCGATTGAATCTCCGGTCATTCTGTTTTGCTGATGACAATCAGAGTGATGATCGCAAAGATCTCTCTAAATCTAATTTTATATCTCTCTCTATTTTAAAGCTCTAACTAACCAATCTAGAATATACCTAGGCCCGGCCAAACACATTATAGGGCCTCAGACAAACAAAATTTTGAGTATTAGACCCAGGCCCATGTATATCATGTGTGTTTTTTTTGGTCAACATCATGTGTGTTCTATAAATATTTATTTTAGAATAGAATTATTTTGCTCTTCGACCTAAAATCTCTCAAAATTCAGAAATAAATGTGTGAATCAGTAGAGTTAACTTTAAAGGAAAGTCTCTAAGTGAGAATCAACCCATATAAAAATGTTATATGGGATCAGCCACAGCTTCACTTGAGCACAATTGAGACCTTATTGCTGTGAGAAAGCTTGAGAGCGATCTGAAATAGCTCTTCAAATCTTGATCTATTAATGTAACTTCCCAACAATAAAACCAATGTCTCTAGCGTTCTTGTGTTTGCCAGCAAAAGTTCCATGAACGAAGCCACGAGTTTCGGCTCTACAACTTCATACTTCCACGAGGTCGGAAAGACCACCTCTTTCAATCTCCAACATTTATCCAGATTCAAGTCTTGCGAGTCCAAGTAGCTGTTAACAAATTTATCCTGCATAAAAAGACAAGGGCATGCTTCTTTTGGGTTGTTTCTACCGTTGTAATATATAAAAGTTAATATAAGAGGTTCAAGGTAAAGTTATACCAGTACGGTGCTGCACTTCTTAATTGTGTAAACTGATAACTTGTTTAACTCAGGTGAGTTTTGTAGCAGCCTTGCTATACCCGGAACCACAGATCGCAGAATCATTGTTTCAAGAGTCAAAGTTTTTACCTTGAGCCTCGGTAATGGAAGACTAGGGATCTTGGAAAGAGATAAAATCTAACAAAAGATTGGCGATAAACACACAATAAGATAGTGAGTACCACCAAAACACAGACCTCTCAACAAAGTAAAAGCCAAAGCAAATCTTTAGTCATAAACTAATTAGCATGTTTTCAGATCATCTATAAACGATGATAAAGAAGGATAAGAATATCAAACAACCAATATTGACTTGGTAGCCAACTTATTCTAAAGACATGATTCTGCAACAGAGAGAGTTTTAGGCATTAAGGATTTAAAGAAATCAAAAAATAGTTACATTACCTGAAGAAAGTTAACCCCAAGAGTAAGCTTCTCTACGTTCTGAAATTTTCCTAGCATTGTTTGCACCATGGCTAGAAAAACATCAGGCTTCAAGAGCTCAGCACTTTGATAACTAAATTGGAAATAGCTAACGTCTACATTAGCTTCGGTTAAAGAAGAGACATCAACTAAAGAGCATAGTGCCTCAGAGTCTCTCAATCTCAAGTAATGAATATGTGGCGCCACGATCTGCATTGGTGCTGGAAAAAAAGTGCAACGTACTATCTCCAATCTTCTCAAGCGCAGCGATTGAGTCAGATCAAGAGAATGCAGTGACATACAAAACTGCAATCTCAAGCTTTCCAGGATTGGACAACCAGACAGAATCTTAAGAAAAGATTCATCAGAGAGTTTACACCAGCTCAAAGACAAGTTCTTTAGTGATGTCCAAGATACAATGCATCTAGGAATCAACATCATAGATCCCAAGTCTAAAATGAGTTGCTTTACAGAGGAGTTGGTGTAGAAGAAATCAGGAAACTTGTACTTGATTGTGGGATTACGAAACGCCAAATTAAGATTATCCACGTTGTGAGTGATTGCAAACTCGATCGAGCTATTAACACAGTGCGAGTCGCTGGTTAGATCGGTACAGAGATGGAAACTCGTGATTTTGGAAGCCGAGTAGCTAATGGCTAGGGTTTTGTTCATCGATTTAGGGGAAACATTGAGACATTCAAAGGAGAGATGAGGTGTCTCAGACCATACATGTCTCCATCGTTTCGATAACACGGAGGTTCTGATGGCGAATTTGGTCGGAATAAAGGAGAAGATATGGTGGAGAATTTCGTCGGATAGATCGCTGATTGAGTCTACACCATCGATTGAAACACTTGATCGTTTGATTTTGAGGGGACGAGCAAAACGGTGGCTAGGGTTTCGTACGACAACGGTGGCGTGGCCTTCCTCTTCCATGGCCATCGGATTTCAAAAACCAAATTTTATCATCCATGGCATGCTATAAGAAAAATATATGAATGGTGACAACAAAAAAACGGTCACAAAACTTAAGTGTTTGTGTCTAAAATCTAATGATACAATACTGAGGGACACTAGCTTTTGCTTGATCAGATAACATTATCAACCATTATCATTGACTTTACTATAACGTCTAAAAGGCACATAAATATAGTTAAATTTAATAATACCAAAACAGAGAGAACATTAAAAGAAAATAACCAAAGCTCAACATGACAAGAGCCATTTATAAAAAATAAGCAACTTCTCAAAGTGAGAATTAACCAATATAAAAATGTTCTATGGAATCCACCGCTTCACTTGAGCACAACTGAGACCTTATTGTTGTGAGAAAGCGTGGCAGCGATCTGAAACAGCTCTTCAAATCTTGATCTCTTAATGCAACTTCCCAACCGTACAACCAAGGTCTCTAGCGTTCTTGTGTTTGCCAGCAAAAATTCCATGAACGAAGCCACGGGTTCCGTCCCTACAACTTGATAATCATACCTCCACGAGGTCGGAAAGTTCGAATTCAAGTCTTGCGAGTCCAAGTACTTGTTTACACAGTTCTCCTGCAAAACAAAAAAAAAGATGATATTCTTAAAAACAAAAGGACATGCTTCTTGTTGGTTGTTTCTACTTTGTAGTACATAAAAGTTAATATAAGAGGTCCACAGTAAAGATATACCAGTAGGATGCTACACTTCTTAATTGTGTAAACTGATAACTTGTTTAATTCAGGTGAGTTTTGTAGCAGCCTCGCTATACCAGGAACCACAGATCGCAGAATCATTGTTTCAAGAGTCAAGGTTTTGACCTTGAGCGTCGGTAATGGAAGACTAGGGATCTTGATAAAGGATAAAATCTAACAAAAGATTTAAGAAAAAAGCATCAAAAGATATAAGTACCAAAACACAGACCTCTGTACAAAGTAAAAGCCAAAGCAAACCTTTAGTCATAAACTAATTAGCAAGTTTGTTCGTGTTTTCAGAACATCGATAGAGAAACGATGTCAAAGAATGATAAGAATATCCAAGCCTTGTGAAAACTGATATCGACCAACTGATATCAATTGCGCAACAACTCAATCTAAAGACATCAGTTCTAGGCATTAAGGATTTGCTTTAAATGAAAGAATGATAACATATTACCTGAAGAAAGTTAACCCCCAAAGTAAGCTTCTCTATGTTCTGAAACTTTTCTAGCATTGTTTGAACCGTGGCTAGAAGAACATCAGGCTTCAAGGGCACAAGCCTATTAGAGGTTGTAGTTTTGAAATTGGTAACGTCTACGTCAGCTTCGGTTAAAGAAGAGACATCAACTAAAGTGCATTGTCCCTCGAAGTTTCTCAACTTCAAATAATGGATATGTGGCGCCACAATCTTCATTGATTCTCCAAAAAAAGGGAACAACTCTACCTCTACCTCTACCTCCAATCTTCTCAAGCGCAGCGATTGAGTCAGATCAAGAGAATGCAGTAACTTACAAAACTGCAATCTCAAGCTTTCCAGGATTGGACAACCAGACAGAATCTTAAGAAAGGATTCATCAGAGAGTTTACAATCCTTCAAAGACAAGCTCTTTAGTGATTTCCAAGAAACAATGCATGTGGGAATCAAATGAACATGTAGCAAGCTGACCAAGAGTTGCTTTACAGAAGAGTTGGTGTAGAAGAAATCAGGAAATTCGTACATCGTTGTGTCGTAAATCACTGTGAGATTATGGCACGACAGAGAAAGATTCTGCACGTTGTGAGTGATTGCAAACTCTATCCAGCTATTAACATAGTGAGCCTCGCTGGCTAAACGGGTACAGATATGGAAACTCGTTATGTTGGAAGCCGAGTGGTTGACTAGGGTTTTGCTTATGGATTTAGAGGAAACCCATTCAAAGAAGAGATGAGGTGTCTTGGACCATACATGTCTCCATCGTTTCGATAAGACTGAGGTTCTGATGGCGAATTTGGTCGGAATAAAGGAGAAGATATGGTGGAGAATTTCTTCGGGTAGATCGCTGATTAAGTCTACACCATAGATTGAACCACTGGCTCGTTTGATTTTGAGGGGACGACCAAAACGGTGGCTAGGGTTTCGTACAGCGAAGGTGGTGGCGTTTTCCCTGGCCACTTCCGTGTTGCATAATGTTAGACAAAGTTAATAAATAGGCAAACTCTTTTTAAACCTTTTACAAGTGGTCAACTTAATTTTAAAAAAATATATATTTTACGATATGCAAACTCGTTAATGAAAAAGCAATAGAAATGCTTCTAATGAAGCAACTTTGTAACACGAAATCAGAGAAAAAGCAATAGAAATAGTCAACTGAAAAGATATATAGAAAGATTTATATTACAAATAATCTGACTTGAGAGATTCGGTATTAAATGTTTGTTGTTAATTGAATGATACATGATTTAACAATGGCTTTTGCTTTTATCAGTTGAGACATTTACCATTGTGAGAAACTGTTGGGTACATTCTTAACCTGACTTGGCTTGATCACAATGCTGACGTTGTTATACTTGTGAGAAAGTTCTTTAGCCATTGCAAGAAGCTCCTCAAAGCTTGATGCATCAAGGTAACCAACCAAAAGTACAACCATTGTATCTAGGTTACTTGTATTTTTCAGTAGAAGTTCCATGAACAAAGCCACGAGATTGGCCTCTGCATGATTACCCACCAACATCGAAATTGCTTCGAGAGAGCTTGGGAAGAAGGCATCTTTCGATCTCCAGCATTGACGCTGTTTTGGGCTATGAAGACGCAAGTAATCGTTGAGATGCACTTCCTGTAAAACAGAACAAAAAAATCATGCAAAGTAAAGAAACTTTTATCCAATATCTTAGATTCTACAATCTCTCTGTAATAATATATCAATTAGACAAAGAAAGTGAAGGACATGGTTCTTGAATTGTTCCTACTCTGTTCATAAATACTATGGTTGAATATATGAAGGAGAATAAAAAGAGTTTTCATGGTAAAGATACCGCTATGCTGCTACATTTCACAGTGTGTACTGTCAGCTTTCTTAATCCCGGCGACTTCTGTAGAAGCTCTATTATACCAGGAATAACAGATCGAATGATCATCGTTTGAAGAGTCAAATCTTTGACCTTCAACTTCGGAAAAGATACATTACAGAGTGCGGCAAGAGATAACATCTGAAAGGCATATAAAAATAGAGTTAATACCAAAACAAAAACCTCATCAACAGAGATAACCAAAGCACAACAAGACAAGAGCCATTGATCAAATACTTAGCATGTTCATGTTTTCAGAATATCTACAGGGAAACAAAAAAAAAAGGATTTGTGTTTAATGCTCCTAACAGAAAAGAATGAACATCAAAGCCTAATGAGAACTAATCCATCAACCAATATTTTTGCCTATTCTAACCAACTGAAATTTACGACATATAGAGAATGCAAAAATGGGTAACAAACCTGAAGAAAGGTACAACCAATAGTAAGCTTCTCTACATTCTGAAACTTTTCTAGCATCTTTATTACACTACGTTGAAGAAAATTAGTCTTATAGTCTCCAAGATTGGAAAAGTAAATATTCAAGTCAGCTTCGGTTAAGGAAGAGACATCCACTAAAGTACATTGTAATCGAGACTGTCTCAATCTCAGAAAATGGATATGAGGTGCCACAATCAACGTTGGCCCCAGAAACCAATCGCTACGGTCAATATCCAATTTTCTTAAACGCCGAGATTGACTCAGATCAAGACACCTGAATTCACTACAATACAACAATTCCAAGCTTTCGAGCAATGGAGAACCAGACAGAATCTGACGAAGGGATTCATCGGAAAGTGTGCAAAAGCTCAAAGACAACTCCTTTAGAGATGTCCAAGAAACTTTGCATTTGGGAATCAAAATAATCGATCCAGAGTTGAGCAAGAGTTGGATTACAGAGGAATTGGTGAAGAAGAAATCAGGAAACTTGTAATTCCTAACACGATTATCACGAAACTCCAGAGCAAGCTTCTTAGAGTGGTGAGAAATGGCAAATTCGATCCAGCTATTAAGAGAGTCAATCCTGTTATGTAAGCTTGAACGAAGATGGAAACTTGTGATTCTGGGAGCCGAGAAGAAAGATAGGGTTTTGCTTATCGAATTAGGATGGAATCTATGGGTTTCAAAGAAGAGACAAGGTGTCCCAGACCAGACATACCTCCATCGTTTGGACAAGACAGAGGTTTTGATGGCTGCCTTGGTCGGAATATAGGAGAGGATAAGATGGAGAATCGGCTCGGGTAAAGAGCTGATGAAATCCTCACCGTCGATGTTCATATTCTGGCGGGGAGAATCAGAGTGGTGGCTAGGGTTTTCGATGGCTGCAGTGACGCCGTCTTGCTGTCGGAAATGGTGAGTCATGGCCATCGGATCTCACAATTTTGTTTTCTGTATTATTAAATTTCTGAGTCCTTTTATAGGTGGAAACTGGGGACTATGGATTGATGTCAATAAATGTAAAGTTATGTTTGACCAAAAATAAAAATAAAGAAAAGATTAAGGGAAAGTTGTTTAAAGAAGAAAGAAATTTTGCATGGATATACAAAATCTGAGTAAGTAATTAAGTAAAAAGATATGGTAACCTTTTAAATTAGCAATAATGATTTTTAAGCATTTTAGACAGTTTGACTTCTTTTTATTTTTCTTTAATTACTATGAAATAAATGAAAATTTTATATTTGGTATTTGCTTTTTTTGAGTAAACATCTAACTTTACTAAATGTCGTATATGATTAGTTTATATATTTTAAATAATGTAGGAATAATAGTTTGAATTTAAGGGGAAAACATATATTTGAGTATATATTTTATCAATTACTATTTTTATCCATTTATGAACATTTTAATAAAATTAATGAAAAAGACATATCAAATTTAATTGGTAGATTTTATTTCTTTTCCTCAATATCTCAAGATTTTTTTTAATTAGCTGTCATAATCTTACTTTTTTCTCTTTTTGTGTGTTTTCATAGAGAATCTTGGACATAGAAATTATTTCTATTTAAAGGTAGACCACACGTATTATATGTAGCATAACTCCGCATATGTACATTATGTATGTTTTGCAAGAAGAAGGAATATTCTGATTTCGATTGCCATGGCTTCCATCGACTTTGGTATGGACTTAATCAGCTCTCTACTACCATACGAGATCCTCTTACATATCCTCTCCTTTAGTCAGTCCGCTATTACAAAACCTTAACGTTTGAAAATACAAAGACACGAGAAACATTGGTCATACGCTTGGAAGATAACCTTAACGCAACAAGTTTTGAGGAGTTGCTTCAAGTGAATCGGAGCCGTGGCGAGTGATTTCACTAGCGTCTCCGTCTCCGTCTCGAGCTTCGTCCGCCATTGTAAGTAAATCTAAGGGTAATGTGGTAAATGTTCACGATTTTACAAAATTACGTGATTTTTTAAACATGTTACACGCAATTAGGGATTTATTAAGAACCGTATTTTATTTTATTTTAAAGAAAAGAAAAATGTGGGTCTCCGATCACATTACAATGATTGGGCCAAGACTTTAATGGGTTTTAAAAGCTAATTAAATGATACATATTCAATGTAATTGGTGGTGATCGAAATTATGCGCTATATACAACGATATTGGGCCCATCTTTGTTATGTGCCTGGCCCCACCTGATCCATTGGGTCCTACAAATCAACGGTTTGGTGATTATATACTACTGTATTAGTCTATTACGCTTTGAAGATAATTAATTCTTCGTCCTAATCAAACCAGCTACAAGTTTATTATAGTAAGGATCAATTCAAACTTCAATGTTGCGAAATTGTATTAAAATTAGGAAGTGAGACCTTAAATGTTGGATTAACTGTGGCTATTTAAAGCTTCGATATATTTACATGCGGAAATCATGGGGTTCAATTTATGAGATCCGAATTTAGGCGGGGCAGTCCCACAATAATAATGTAAATTATAGGTGGTAGTTGAACACTCGTTTCTTGTAAAAGTGATTGTAATATAAGCATTATGATACGATAGGGACTCTATGCTTTGTTCTTTACACAACATCGATCTTATTAACATATTAGTAGACAAAAAAACATCTACGTAACGTAATCAAGTAGACATTAATTAATTATATCTAACGTAAGTAGAGGGACATTAATTTATCTAGTTAATAGTTACTATCTAACAACTAAGTATATAATTGATGTCTACTAATTAACACGTTAATAAGATATGTTACCAAAAAAGATGTTATTTAAATATAAATCATACAGTCTCTATCGTATCCCAATGTTTTTGGCATCAAACATTTTTTTTTGTCGGATATAACAATCTAATAGTTGGTCCTTATAAGATTATTATTTTAATAATGAGTGTAAAAAAAGTAAAAAAAAAAAACTGGTTTATAAGATCCATAAAATATGATTAAAAATACATATATATATATATATATTTGGTTTTAGTGTTGAGATTTTAAAACTTTGAAAAGAAAATACTAAGTTATTCTACTCATTACAAAAGGCTTAAAAAAGAAACCGGAACTGGACTTAGATGGATTTTGTTGATAAATACAAGTTAATTTACAGAATTAATAAATTGTGTAAAGTAACGTCGTATTGAATAGCCACAACTAGACTGCTACTAGCAGAGGTCCAACTAATAACTACAAGTTTGAAAGTTGAAACCATTATGTCTGATAAATTAAAATATTACTTTCTGCACCATAACGTAAGCTCTTGTACACGAACCAAAAAAGGGTAAGTATTATACACACAACTGTAAATCTTGACTCAGGTCTTTTACGCAAATTGAGAACAAGAGTGGATTAACACCAATTATAAATGCAAGTTGCTTCAAATTGGATCTGTATTTAATTTATATTACTGTTGGGTTTCATTGATGACACTGTCCCTTATATGGAGTATATTTAAAAAAAAAAAACTTTTTGCATAACTTAATTACAAAGTTTTGTTTTGCAAATTGTGTACTAAATAAATAATACTAATATATAACTATTACGGTCACATAACTTAAATTCCTATAAATAGCAGAGGACGATCTAAAGCCAATATCAGAATTAAAGCCAAAAATGGAAACCAAAATCCCTGAATCGATGATCGCAGGAGTACAGAGCGTCATGCCGGTGGAGGTGACGCAACACAGGAAATTCCGTTCCATATCCGTCAGAGATCCCGTCGGCTCAGGAATATTCCGGCGAACACTGAACATAGTTACGTATTATAAGGAAGAAGGTGATACTGGTGAGAGAGGGTGGTTAGTCGCCGGATGGATCAAAGAGTCGTTAGGGATAGCCTTGCCGGAGCAGCCGATTCTCTCCGGTAGGCTTCGAAGGACGGCGGAGGATGGTCTTGAGGTGGTGGCCAACGACAGTGGCGTCAGGCTGGTGGAGGCTAAGTTTCCGGCGAGTTTGTCGGAGTTTCTTGAAATGGTGAAAAGAGACAAAAGCAGAGCTGAAGCAGAGGCTGTCTTCTGGAAAGACATTGATGAAGATGTTCCTCAATTCTCACCATTGTTCTACGTTCAGGTTGGTTTTCTACAATTTAATCATTTAGAATTTGCATCATAGGTTTCTACAAATACTATAACTCAATCATTTCATGGTTATTCGGTTCGGAAATATTTCCCCTAATTAAAAACAATTATTGTTCTGTTTGGTTTTTCAGCGATAAATAATTATTTTTTCTGACCAGAACTAACAAATTTATTTGAAATATATATTGTAGTTCAAAACTCTCGGACTTGCAATTTTTAAAAATAAAAATCATAAGTCATGAAATATTGAGATTTTCTTCCTATATAATTTTGTTAATAGGTGACTAATTTTGAGAGTGGAGGATACTCAATTGGGATAAGCTGCAGCATCCTAATAGCTGATATCTTCCTTGAGACAGATTTCTTGACCAAATGGGCTCAAATCCAAAGCTCTTTAGCTCATTCTCAAACCACACTCAAACCAATCTTTCACCTCCCATCACTCAAACAAGACCATGGTAATTTCTTCGTTGAACTCTCTAGGTCAGCTTCTGTTGTCGACGGCGGTGAACCCATTGTTTTCCGGGCCAAAAGTACATGCTCTAAAATGTCACCAGCATGCATTAAGAAAGCTGTTGTAACCCACAAGAAAGATGTTTTCTTGTTTGTCAAGCAACAAGGTGGTGGCCAAAATGGTACCGCATGTGATGGTATGAAGGTAGAGATACATTCAAGAGATGAAGCGAATAGCGATTGCGATTGCGATTGTGGTGTCGATTTGGAGGAGACAGATGATGGAGTACTTACTAAAAGTTTAGCGTTTAGGGAAAGACTTGAAGGTACTTCATGTTGGGTTGGGTCTGTCTCCAAAGGGGCTGTGTTTGTTTTCCCATCTACGTTTGGAGATACCAAGTCGCCTGCCAAATTTATTGTTGCATTGCCAAAAGAGTAACTCATTACATTACCAGTGACATGATCTTATTTAATGTCTATTAAATTATATGGTTTCGACGATTGAGTAATTAATGTTATCAATTTTAATGTAGATGGTCGGTGCTACTATTATTGTAATGGTATTTGAGTATTAAAAAATTTCGATCATCTTTGAGACCATAAATTTGCTTTCTAATATGTTGAAAAGACAATGAAAATTCTGTAGAAAGGCTAATTATGATAATGGAATCTCTGATTACACTTAAGCCACAGACAACAAAATATACTAGTACAAATTTTATGAGCTTAATGATGATAGTTCAACCGATGAAGGGGTTTGAATTTCCTACTATAAAAAGAAAATGTAATCCTTATAATTTCATTATATTTATTGGAGGGATGTGAAATAAGTAGATATGGGCAAGACGGTATCATTCATTATTATACCCAATTGATATTGTACTTTCTAGTGATCACCTAAGCTAGATTCAACCATACAATCTCATAATTATAGATAGAGACAAGTATATATATAATGTATTCATGAATGTGTGGAATATAAATGCATGATTGGGGATAGATGGTGAGACAAAAAAGCCAAGTGAACGAACATCGATCACTTTCCCTCTTTGCTGTCCTCTGGAAATAATAATTTTTTTTGTAAAATTTTAATATATATAGGAATCATATTTTCCTCAAGTTGTTATAGACATCAATCGGTTTTCACACATTTCAAATTTCACAGGTCTATTTTATCAAATTAATATACAATAATAATAGGGATCAAAGCATTATTATTTATGTACAAATTTATCCATCAAATTCAAAAGAGAGTTTCTTTCTTTCTTTCCTACATCTATCACTACTTATTACTATTCTTTTTGTACAAAATCCTAAAAGAAGAAAAACTTAAAAAAGCCATTTGAGGAAGAAGAAGAGCTTCCTCTTGTTTCTTCTAACAATCCACTCTTTCTCTCCTCACAATTTCCTACCGCTTCTGCTATTTTTTTTACAAGCAAAACTAATTTAAGAGAGATGGAAGGAACCTTGACCTTCAGTTATTGCATACAACAGCTTCTCCTTCATCTTCTCCTGCAAAACAGACAAGAAAAGCAGAAACATAACACAGTCAGATCGATCCTGAGACCGGCTTTTGTCCACAGGAAAACCCGAGTAAGAGAGTGGTTAGCAAAGATGAAGAGAAATGTCACTTTGGAAGAATAAGGTGGAAGCTTCAGATAATTGGCGCATGTCATCACACTAGGAAGGTCTGTTTCTGAAGAATCGCTACCGTGCTGTTGCACCACAAATGAAACATAGCAAAATGCTGATGAGAAAAAAGAGAGATCATAGCATAGTATGCGAGAAAAACAGAAGTTTTCAGTCACACTAGACCTTGCGGACAATTGTTAGTTTGGGATTGAGAGACGCTAAACCGCCATGAGGTAGCCGAGGAGATCCTGTTACAAATTGCAGAAACGCTCGTTGTTGCTTCTTGTCAAACTCATGCAGAATCTCCAACAACTAGAATACAGAACAATTGGAACTTTTCAGCTTGATACGCAAAAAGAGTAACATAAAGCAGGGAAGAATTTTGAGTTTTAGAAAACCAACATTTTCAACTGGTGGGCTGCTAGAAGTATATCCATGATCAAACTTGATGTGATCCAAGACTTCATTCATCTGCAAAGAAGAAATTAGTTCCGTTTTCTCAGCTCTTGAAAAATGGTAATCAAAACCGTAGAATCTAAAGGTTTACTTACATTGAAGAGATCGCGTTCTCCACACAACATAGTTTCCAGCTCCTCTTCGTTGAATATCTGAAGGTGTTCAATAGGGAAAACCTGCAAAAAACATGTATTAACAGAATGAATTATTTAAGCTTACTTATCTCTATAAAGAAGAATAGAAGACTACATACTTTGTTGAATCCAGACCGAAATGCTTCCACTTGTCTCTGGACCCCATTACATATTGTGGCATTAACAATCGCCTTGATATATTCCTGGAGGTTATCTAAATTTACCTAGAAAGAGCAAGAAAGTAAATATATCTCACCTGTTCGAGGATCTTAAGAAAGAGATTTATTCACAAAACTAAAATAATATGTACCATATTATTATCAGAATGTGGAGCCAGATCATAGTCCGTGTAGCCAGGTAACACAAATTCAAGACAAAGGTCCTCAATCTTTGTTCCACGGAAACTTAAATCACACTTGGCTGGTGGGGAATCACCCTGCGCTTCTGCGAAAACCTTTCTCCTATGCGCCAGAGCTTGCAATTCAACCAGTGTTTTACAAAGTTCAGGGTCAACAAAGTGGATGTCAAATGAACTCAACTCCTAAAAGAAAATATGCTCTGTAAGATTCTCAAACAAAGTCTGAAAGAAAGATATAAATGTAAATGAGAGATGCTTGAAGAACCCAATTTACCTGTCCGAGAATTAGTTTATAAAAGGATCTGGAAAAAGGAAGGTCTAAGACTCGCCCATCTTGTAGAGCCTTTGCTACCACTGTCCCCAAGAGGACAAATTTCTGCAGCACATCTGAAGAAGCAGTTGATGTACCTGACCAAGGGCGTGGAAAGAGTCCTGAAGGAGACGCAGAAACTCCCGAGTCTTCGCTTGACTTTCCAACAAAGGAACTACAATTACTCCTCCACATACAAAGATCGGAATTTTGAAATGCCCTACTGACAAGTGTATAGAACTCCAGCGTTGGCCCAAGACCAGTTCCGACTTCTTCACTGTATTCAACCTCAATGACCACCTTCTGGTTGCCGTATAACTCCATCATTTTTGCAGCAGATTCTAGAATTTTTTCACGGCAAGCTAAGAACTTTTTACGAGGTAAACTGCCAGTAACTGGGCGCCCTTCACTATGAGCATTTGCACTGCCAAGGTGCTGTTGATGATGACTGACTTGCAGTGAACCAAAGGCAGCAAGTCGGAAGTATTTAGATTTGACTTCAAAACTAAACAGAAACGGACATGAACCCATTAGATCATTAAACCATGGTGGCAGACCGCAGGTTGACATAGCAAAAGAATCACGAAGCTGCTGCTCTAACTTCTCTGTAAGCTTACTGCTAACAAATTCAGTATGTGGCACAGGGCGAACGAGTACCTTCAGGTCATCCAAATTCTCCAGCCTACCTTCGCCAAAAGCATTAATCCTTTCAAGAGAAATCAGGTGAAAAAGAAATCTGTTCATGCCCTCCAGACTCTTAAGCAGAAATAATATGTCATACGCAGGAGGACTTGACCCCTTGAGGCGCAAAGCAAGTCTATGAGCAAACAAGTAGGATAAGAACGGGCGATACTCATCATCTTCCATAGATCCAGGTGGAAACAGATTTTCACAAGAATCCCCAAGTTGTGCAGCCCTTTCGTAAGTTATGTTGTGGGGTCCACTCAGCTTCAAACCGTTAGTCGTTTCACTTTCTAATTTCAGTTTGTGCAAGAGAATTGCCTGGTATACAGTCAAAGAGCGGTCTAGTTCAAGGCCTTCCAGACGAAACAAAAGTCTAGGTAGACCATCCTCCTTTTCGGAAGAAGCATTATGTTGTCCTGAACCATTAGATAGCACTGGAAGCTGCTTCTGGTCTTCCCCTTGAGATTCCTTGACCCAATAAAACATCCAGACACACAAAAGATTAATTTACTAAAATAACCAAAACAAGAAGCTTGAGAAGAAGGAAAGAAGAGAATTCAGTTTGAGTAAATTATTGCTTCCCCTGAACTAATGTTGGAAAAGTTTGAATCACTCTTAATCACGGAAAATCCTAACGATAAAAAGAAAGGTTGCACATGCTATGTCTGTAAGGCTAAAGATTAGAGGCAGTTTAGAAATTACCTGCAACTGAGGGGCATCAGGAGGCCCACTGTCAATCTCCATATGACTTGAGCTTTCACCTTGACAAGATATCGAAGTTGACTGCAATTGAGAAGATTGACATTCTATAGCTTGATCTTTTGCTTCCACGGAATCTATAGGTACTAAATTCACTTTAGGCCACATGTATTGATCGACAGCATCCAAGTAGCAAAGTGGGTCAACAGTGACAAAGTCTTGGGAGTAATCACGCAAACAAGTCTCTCCCTCTGCTTTCATAAATCGAACTCTTAGGCATGGATAACTTGTGCAACGTCCATTTGGAACAGCGGCGAATGAGTTCCTTTGCTTCAAAAATTGGCTTAGGACAACTGGAAAGTTTTCCAAAGAAGATAAGGAATTTTGGAGCTTCTGTATCAACACAGATGAAGTTACCTCGCCATCAGACCAAAGTAATCTTCTGAACACCTCAAGTCTCTTACCAACAAATGGTAAACTATCACATTCAGGATCCCCTTTGCTAAGTTTCCTTTGATAGAGTCCATTAGACAGATAATTTGCCAGTGACTTAACAACTCCACTCTCTGTAAATTCAAAAGTGGACACAGATTCCCTTCCATTCAGCCTTTCCACGATTTGGTTCCATATTGAGAAGAATTTCTCATCATGCAGGACACGTGCATCAATGGGTACAGACATCAAATCGCTAAGTGCTACCGACAAATTCTTGAGGTTTTGGAGGACATCAGTCAAGCCTTTCTCAGAGTCGAATACCTCAGGCCCAAAGAAACTCTCCTTGATACGTGTTGCAAGAATGTAGACAGAATCATTTTCAATCTTACAAGTTGTTGAAGAAGAGGAAAGCGATGTTTCAAAAGCTTGGCACAAACATTTCAAAATCTCTTTCGTAACCGGCTTTTGTGAAAGTTCAGCTGATACTGGATTTTGTTGCCCTTTATCAGAATTTGAGAGTGCTTCAATTGCGAAAAAAACACCCTCCTTAATAAAGGAATTCAAAAATTCATCTCTGTATTTTTCGAGAAGCACTTCAGTAACCTGCAGTGCTACTACAACCATATGATGATCCTTCCTTGACAAAATTCCGGCCAAAACACTGCAGCATTATGGAATTCACTATTATTTGCTAGAAAACAATCGGGTAAATCCCTGCAGAAAGAATTACATAACAAATAACCTCGAAATGTTGTCGTTCTTCAGTAACCCGACAAGATCACCTGACTTACTCAAGCAAGTCAGCTTGTGAATTGCAGACAGGCAACCATAAGAAACATATACGTTAGCTCCAGAGTTTAGAACCTACAAAGAATTCACAAAATATCACTCTAAGAGAAAATAACCCGACAATTCATATGTACAGAGCATAGAATTGTATGTTGGAAATAACCTGAATCATAACAGGAAGCATGTCTGTTCCAAATTGTTGCAAAAGATCAGGCTGATTGGCAAGAAAATTTTCCTTTTCCAGTGCCAGCTGATTACCATCTACAGGTGAAGCTGGAAGAAGCTCAATTACCAACTTCAAGACTTCATGCACCTGAGTTTGGTTTCCACCAACATGAAAACCATTATCACCGCATTCTTAGAAAAATCAGCCTTAATAACAAATATCCTCCTTCCACCAAATGCTATTTCGATACATGACTAATATGAAAAGAAAAACCTCCGTAGGAGTACCAAAAAATACAAGAGTGATTGATGATAAAACTCATACCTGATTGGAGCATGCATCGATAGGATGTGTAGAAGACACTGAATGAGAAATGTCATACGTAGACATGATTTCTTTTAATCTGTAGCCAATATTAAGCTCATATAACGTTCTGAAAGCTAAAGCTGAACCAGAAGAAAGTTTTCTTAGTAACCCGATCACACCCTGCCAACCAAAGCCAAAGTGCATGATGTTATCTTTATGCAATAAATACTAAAGATGGTCATCCAAATAGAGAAGAAATCTCATGTACATTGTAAACAGGTTGAGATAGGGTAGTGCGGCTATTCAAGTTTAAGAGATGTGTGGATTGATTAATTAGTCCATGCCTACACAGTTGATCCAACATTTCCGGTGACTGACTAACTTGATCTGCTATTTTTGTCAAGCAAATAGCCACATTCTCGACCAACTGAAAATAGAAACATGTATTATCACTATTTCGCAAAAGAATATTCATCTTTTTGAGAAAAAGTTAACAGAAGAGTTAAGCATCATTCTGACCTGTCGATCTTCATATTGAAGAAGATTGCATAATATTGGAACAGCATCCATGAAAGGCGAGGGAGCCTCAGATGGAAGCTTCCTACATATATTTACCACAGTAGAAATTGCGACTCTCTGATGCAAATGAGATGTTAAAATATAAGTCTCGAAAGTCAACCATTTCAGCTAAACCAAGTAACAATAACAGAAAACATAGAGATCTGACATAGCAAGGTCATTCTTAAGATGACTAACCTGTATGCTTGTTGAGAAGAAATCAATAAAAGAAAGCACTGCCATAATTGCTCCAGCGTTCAAGCAGGCTACTGGCTGATCTCGGGAGATTTTCTCAAGTGCTTGCAAACACTAGCAAAGTCAATAGTTAGTATGAAATACAGATAAAAACTAGTTCTCTTTATGTGTAAACAATAAGCTCATGTAGTGAAAAGTATAATGTACCTGCTCAGCAACGTCCAAGTACTCAATAGTCAATAGTCTTTGGCAAAGAGCAGGAATAGTCTCATGTCTTACAAGAAATGCTACTGACGGCGGATAAACATCACACAAGTAAGTAATTGCTCTGATTGCAAGCAGCATAATATCTGCATTGCTCTCATGCTTAGCTAACTTTACAAGCATCGGTGATAGCATGTCTGCCATTGAGCTGGACAGTGACTCTTCAGTACAAAATGACAACACTTCACATAACTCTGTAAGCCCCGTTAACTGCCCAGAAGGATCGGTTTCTTCTCTCAAACTCGACAAAAGAGACTTCAATTTCCCTTGATCACCAGATGATCTCCCCCTCTGATAATCTTGAAGCACCCTATGTCTTGGGTCTGTATCATCAGAATCGCAAGATCCATAGTCCGAATCCTTATCTTGTTCTCCATCTTCATCTGATCTACTCGAAGGAGAAGCAGATGAAGAAGTATCCATATCAGCGTCAACGTGTTCATGTCCTGAAGCTGAACTCGTACCATTAACTTGAGCCTGAACAGATGATCCAGATGTGCTTGGCCTGAAATCCTGTGAGTTACAAGCTCTCTTATCAGCAGGTAACTCTTCCACAACCTCCATTCGTTTCTGGCCTCTGTTCTCCATAACTTAATCTCTTCCAATTAAATTATCTGATTTCAACCTATCATCAAGTAAACGATCAAAATCAAAGTCTGCATATATCAATATGTCTTCCCACTGCAAGACAAACCAAAAAAAAAAAGAAAAAGAAGATAAGAAGGTACAACTAAGAGTCAATCACTATCCAAAATCAGTGTAAATAATAAGCAACAAAATTAGGGTTTTTTCTCTACAATTCATATAAACACCATTTACTCACCATAAACTCCAAGAATTAACACAGACCCAGATGATCAATTTTACAAACAAAAAAAAAAAAATCAAACACACACACAGGCTTCACTAGCGAGAACAAAAACAAAAAACAAAAATAAACAGGAGATCAATTATATAATAACCGATAAAAGATTTGAAATAGAAATTATGATCAACTTAGAACGACACAATCGGAAGAAACGATGATCATGATCGCATCGAAAAAGAAAAAAACTCTCTCGTAATCACACCTTCAAGTCTCACAAGATTGACCCAATCTTAAAGAAGAAAAGCCAGCGGCTTTTGATTGGTATCGAATACCTTAAAATTGTTCAGAGAGAGATAGAAGATGAGAATCTAGAGTTTTATCCTCTCGGAAATTATATAATCTCCAGAAAGAAGAAATCACATAAAAGATTCAACAATATCTTCTATATGTAATATACTTTTCCTTTGCTTATTTGCTAAAGCTTGTTTGTTAATTAGACATACTTCTACTGTTTCAAGAAGCTATCCTCTGCGGGATGAGCACACGAGAAGTAATGTGTACGTCGAATATTCTGAAGATTTGATTAGATCTGACGGTTGTAAATTTGATGAAATAAAATCCAAGGGATGTGAATATTTGTATACCGTTTCTTTTCCGGTTTTGGGATCAGAGTTTTTAGCACCGCCTCATGGGGGTTGCTTGTGACACGTGTCGTCATTAATAGTTTTAAACCATACAATTAATCCAAAAGCTAGCTTTTAATTTTTCATAGGGTAACAATTTATCCCTTTTTTAATGGTATTCATTATTAATAGCCTAATTACTCTTTTTTTGCTTTTTATTTGGTCATTGAAAATTAAATTTTACTGAATATAAAGTAACAAAGTTAATGCCTTATTAAGTCGTTTACTTTAGGATTTCGTGTCTGCATGGAAAGTAAACAATAAAATCTATTCTTTCGCCAACTAAATACAAGTGAATATTTTAAAGATATCGGAAAGAAGCTTATAAAAATATGACTAGTCAAGTAGTCATAATATTTTACGGTATATCAAATCAAGAGTATATCTTCTTAAAAGAAATCAAGACAATATCTTTTTTGTTTATCTGAATCGAAATACTAATTTTATATGAATCGTATTTTCGTGATAGTTAATTTAAACTAACTATGAGACGTTCAAAAGTCTGTTTAACAACCAAACATTTGTTTTTACTTATCTGGTCAGAAATGAATAAAATAATTTGTTCAGAAGTTCAAAAGAAATATCTACCGACCAGATTCTGAATGACTAAATTATTATTGATAACTCCCATATTTACACACACAATCTCCATAATGAACTAACTAGCTAGATTTCCTCGTAATTTACCGGGGAAATTAGCGAAAGATCTGATCAAAACTAAACTTATGTGGAAAGTTATGAGTACACTTAAATGGAGTTAAGATATTTTTCCAATAAATAAAATAAAATCTTATTTTGTTGACTAAAAGAATATTTTTCTTCTTTTTTTGGACGAAAAAAAAAAGGTTTTACTTTGGTATTTTGTTTTATTGTCCATTGCAATTTAAGCAAACTTGAGGTACAAGAAAGACAAGCATACAACTATCATATCCAACGGACTGGACCCAGCCTGGATCTGGCTCAAAGGCTGAGACGAAAGCTTCAGGTGGCCTAAAGTAGTTAATTATCCATCTAACCCGGTGTCCCGGTCTATGAAACTTCTCAGACCAGAAAAAGCGAATACGATACTGGACTTGTCCCGACTATTTTTGGTTTCATCAGGATTGGAAACTACACTACATCAAGTTGCCCAAAATTCGATTCTAAGATCCAACTTTTGTATTTCATATACTTGAAGTTCCAGTTAAAGATAAGATGATCATCATCAAAGAGATTGCTTCATCAAACTCCCAGTGGAGGAATTTGAATAATAGAGTAAAGGCACTAAGGGGAAAATAGATTGAGGAGAGTTTGAAAAACATGTTCATAGTTCTTAAAAATCTTCTTACCAACTCAACAACATAACAACTCACGAAAGTAAATCCCAGATAAATCCAAGACAAACGACCATCATAAAACGGAAAACCAAAATCTTTGCCTAAATATGAGAGAATTTGCGACGATGAAAGCATTATTACTGACTAGCGCCAAGCCACTTGGTGAAGTTATCAAACTCGGTGTAGTCACTGTCTGAAATCATAGTCTGGTACCAAGCCTTGCCTGCTGCTTTGATCGCTTGTGCCTCCTCCTAGAGTAAACATAAAAACAAACTGAGTTTATGAAAGCAGACAACTTTGTAAACAAGACAATATTACTTATAATCACATGAACTATCGAACGAATTTCAATTATGAAAACAGAAAACCATGAGTTTAAACGAAATTCTTTATGGAAATGACAATACAAAATCTAAATCTCTACGCAAAACAAATCTCAATCAATCAAATAACCATTTCAACATCAAATCACAATAAAAAACATAACCAAATTGAAATGCAGATGACTTAAACAAGACATACGCCTTGGTCAACAGAGTATAGATTGCTTAACAAAAATTAAATCCTCAATTGGCAATGACTCATAAACACTAAAATTCAAGTAATGAACAAACATCAAAAGCCTAGGAATTGGTAAGCAGATACATTAAACAATGCAGTTAGAATGGAAATCAGAGAAAAGAGAGCAATGAGGTTACCTTAGTGACGACTTTCCTCTTCTTCTCGAGCTTCTCCTTCTTAGCCTTAACCCTTTGAGCTTCAGCCAACAGAGACATCCTCTTTGCAGTCTTAGCATAAGGATTCAACTTGAGCATCACATTAAGGTTCTTCAATGGGTTCTTCTTAAGCACAGCTCTCTTCGCATCCTTCTTAATCGGCTTCACCACACTTTGAACCTCATCAGAGTTAATAATCCTAGCAAGATCAGCATTCACCATCTTGGAACGAGGCAAGACGTAACCCTTCTTCTTCTCAGATGGCTTCTCAAATGAGCCATAGATAGACTCAAGCTTCTCAAAAGCTGACTTAGTCCAAATAACAAACCTACCAAGATGACCACCAGGAGCTAATTTCAACAGATTAAGCCTCTCAACATGACAAAGCTCAACACCAGGAAGATTCCTAAACGCTTGCACAATCTTAGCTCCTTCAGTTCCAAAAACAACAAGAGGACCTTTCCTAGAAATGTAACGACGATTCCTCATTTTACCTTTACCAGGACGGATTCCGATACTCCTCTTAGCTTTCTCCGCATCGTCATAAGCTCCGATCTGCTTCAAAACCTTAATCGCAGCTGATGCCTTCTCCACAGCTTCAGCTGAGTCACTAACAACAAGCGGCATCTCAGGAACATTCTCGATCTTGTGACCACGAGCCATTACAAGCGCCGGAACAGCAGTAGCGGCAATCGCAGATACAATCGCGTGTCTCTTCATGTTAACATTGACACGACGGTGCCAGCGTCTCCAGATCTTAGTCGGAGCAAACATCCGACCACCACGACACATGTTTCCGAACGCTGCTTGACCTGCGCGGTGAGTACCACCACCGGGAACTCGAGGGATACGAGACACGGCTCGTCCAGTTCCCCAAGACTCGGCAGAGGTCTGGTGACCGGCTTTTTTGGAGACTGCGTAAGGCTGTCTGCTATTGTTGGAGATTTGGGCGTGGACGAAGTTGACGATGTCAGGTCTAACAGGCGCAGTCATGACGGCAGGTAAAGTAACGGTGGTGGATTGATCGGTGGACATGTCACCGTCGAGTCCTTGGACGGTGACGAGAGGTCGTGCGGCGGCTTTAGCACTCATTTTCGGTTTTTGGCTTTGGAACGAAGAGAGAGGGAATGAGGCGCTGTGTTCTTAAATCACACTATAGCTATTTAGGGTTTCTTCTAAGGGTATTACTGTAAATTGTGGATGTCGAAGTATTTGCAGGCCGAAAGAAAGGCCCATTTAGGTCCAGCAGAATTTCAAGTTAATTAATAACTTGGTTCAATCTGATTTATTTGGTTTGGTTTGATTTAATTTGATAGGATCATACTTTTATAAGCTTCGGTTTCCTGATATTGTCAACCCGGTTTTGGAACAACAAAAGGGGCTCGAGACAAAAACATGGACAATAGTCACAGTACAAAAGAGTTATGTATTTCACTAATGGGTTTAGTGAAACTTGCTAGCTGTTACATTGATTTTGGTTAAATATAATAACCAAATCAGAGAAACTACAAAACGCATTGAATACAATTGGTAACCATTTTCTACACACACATTGACTCGTATATATACCATTCCCCGAAAAACTAGTTCTGACCGAAACTGCCATTTATCCCTCTTGTTTGTGACGCCTTAGTCATGTTCTTCTCAGAGAACAACCGTGAGAATGCATCTGACCACAACCCACCTAATGCAGAAATCAAATTGGTCGTTAGGTAAGACCCATAATAACTCTTATGAAAAGCTTAAGAGAGTTGTGATCAGGCTTATAGCAGCTAAGCTGAGATTCTAACAATAGCGGTCAATACAACCAGATTCACAGAGAATTATAACTATGAAGTTTAAGACCATGTGAGACAGTGGGGCATTTAGCAACTACAGTGAGAACTGATAAACATTTAGCTCTTATGCACAGACAATTCTTACTATGAGCCACCAAGAAGATATAATATTCGTTGAGTTCTTGACCAGGGATCCCGCACTAACAGCTACGAGCTTAAGTGGTCAGGATCTTCTTCTGCAGCACCAAAGTGTTGAGACTATTTCAAGGTTAGACTACATCAGTTGCAAGAAATCTAGTAGTTGACCTGTATACATACATATTTTTATACCATACCACAAAAGGGCAACAATACTCTTTCAAACATTGGAATGGTTAAAATGAAACGCACACTAAGAGTGAAATAGCTTATTTCTAACAGTTTAGCCTAATTTAGATTTGAAGGCACATAGTCATCAGATCTGTTAGGTGTAAGAGACTTAATAGCACGAAATGAAAAAATTGTGCCTCACGCGCTCAACAAGCATGGAAGTTATGATAAAATTAACACTTACAGCAGATTTGAAGTCAAGGTTTGACAAGTTCACTGTGAGGTTTCTCATCAACAGTTATCTATGGCCATTTCTTCAGTATCCGTTCCAGCAACCTGAGATCCTCGTCTTTGGGAGCATGTGGATCAAGATTCCTCAGGTCTTCGACAAACAGTTTTGCCTCATCTTTCCTGTTTAGCTTGCAGTATCCATCGACAATAGAATTGTAGGTGTTCTGGTTTGGTCTACAACCATGCTTGATCATGTATCTAACGACACCAATGGCCTCCTCAAACATTGAGTCAGCCGCATAAGACCCGATAAAAGTATTGTACGTGATGACATCAGGGACAATCCCTGAATCCCTCATCTCTGAGAATATTCTAGAAGCATCTCTCATCCGAGTATTTCTACAATAGGCGTAAATGACTGTGTTGTACGATATGATATCTGGCTTGATCCCCTTAGCCAGTATTTCCCTCAAGATCTCCTCTGATTTCCCAAAGTCCGCTGACCGACTATGCATATACATGAGGCTATTGTAGGTTGCCATGCTTGGTGAGAAACCCCTTTCTTTCATGTAGTCCAAGACTTCGTTCGCCTTTGCCACCATCTGCCTTCTTCCATATATGGAAACCATAGAATTTAATGTGGTTATGTCTGGTGAAAACCCTCTTTCTTTGAGCTGAGAGAATGCACGTTCGGCCTCTGGCAAAAGATCACACTTACTACAAACCAAGACAAGGGTCTTCAAAAGCACAGCTCGAGGCTCGATAACTCCAGAATACACCTCTTCTGCTAGAGAATGCATCAGACCTATCTCCTTGCCATTTGCATATGCATGAAGTAGAGAGCAGTAAGTTAACTCATTCGGTTTGCACCGACCATCCTCCATCTCTGCAAGAACTTTCTCAGCTTGTTCCCACATTCCTCCACGGGCCAAAGCTGCCAACACAGTGTTATAGGTGGAAAGGTCAGGAGTGACCCCAGATTCAAGCATTCGCCTGTAAACAGTCATAGCCTGTTCAAACGAACCACAGCGGCTATACGCACTGATTAGGGTGTTGAAAGTTTCTCTTTCGGGTACGAACCCAGCTCTCTTCATTTCCTTGAATACACCCGATACTTCTGAATCCATCCCGTTTTGGCCAAAGACTGCTAATAGTGTATTCCAAGTGACAATATCGGGAGAGAGACCGCACACTATGATCTCATCAAATATCTTCATCATGTCAGCAAACTTTCCCCTGTTACCATACATCTTTATAAAGGCATTAAAAGTACAAATATTTGGCTTGCACCCAGCATTTCTCATCTCTTCAAAAATATTCATAGCAGATTCAACCTTCCCAGCCCTCTCAAACCCCGATAAAAGTGTTGTGTAAGTGAAAACATCCGGTTTCGTTCCCTTTTCAGCCATCTGATTCTTAAGCTCCATTGCTTCATCCAACATTCCATCCCGAGCATATGCAGAGATCAAAGAGTTGTAAGTCACAATACTCGGAGAAAACCCATTGAGCTTCATCTCATTCAAAACCTTCATAGCTTCCTTAGGCCGATGAGACTTTCCATAAACATCTAATAGCGCATTGTAAGTAACCTTATCATGACTAAACCCTGCAGTCTTCATTTCTTCGAAAACCTGAGCAGCTTCCTGATGCAAAGATCCTCGTTTACAACAAGTTATAAGCGTGTTGTAAGTATAAGCATCCGGAGAGATCCCATCACTCTTCATCTTCTCCACGAGAGACGTAATCTTATTCCAAGGAGTACCCATTTTCCCAAAAACATTCAAGATAACATTATACGTTATCAAAGTCGGTTTACAACCTTCTTCCTCCATCTTCTTGAACACATTAACAGCTTCTCTGTACCTTCCGCTATTAGCAAACGCTGATATCAGCGAAGTATAAGAGTAGACATCAAGTGAAAACCCGTTTTCTTGCAAACCATTGAACAAATTAGCAGCTGAAGATACTCTGCCTTCTTTACCTAACATACTGATAACTATAGCAACAACAGAGTTATCCAACATTGATTTATAATCCTTTTTCTTCATAAACCAATCAAAAGCACACAGTGCCAAATCAAATTTCTTATGGAATCCTAATCCTTTAAGAAGAGCAAGTAATTCCGACGAGGTAGGCTCTGGTTTATCCTTAAACGGCTCGAATAGCTCAGAGAGTAGAGCATCTAGTTGACCGGAATCGAAAGAGGGTTCGATGAAGGAACGGAGAACTTGCTGACCTTGTGGAGAAAGACCATGGTAAGACCAAGGTTTCCCGAGGTTAGGGTCGCGTGACTTGCCAATTCGAGTCCGGTTACGGGTTTTGGGAGTGTGAGGGTTCATGGATTGCTTGGAATTAGGGTCTTGGTGAAGGAATACATCGTGGAGGAGAGGTTCTACAGGCGGAGGAGATGGTGACGAAAGAGACGTAGTAAGAAAAGGCGTACGAGAGAGATGATGGTTTTGGTCGTGAGAAAAGGGTTTAGAGGAAGGACTACAAGGAAGGAGAAGAGGAAGAGCTAGCTTGTCCGCCATTACAAGTAGTAAGAAAGAAGCAGGAGCAAGCGAGAGAGACGAAGAGAAATGAATGGATATTTTTGCCAGATTTTTTATTATTTAGGGGTGGGCAATTAAACCTTTTAAATGTGACCACGTGGCAGGTCCGGATCCAACAGATTAATAAGGTTTTTCGGAACATGTATGTGCTCACAGTTTGCATTTGAACTTTGTAGAGAAATCGATTTAAATGTCAACTTGCATTCAGTTGAGCATTCTGATTTTTTTTTTTACTATATATCATAAGTTGATATATAACAATCGAACTTTGTAGCAAAAGGCATCAAAATGCTTACTTGAAGATTGAAACTTGAATCTTACTAGAAACACCGAAGATAACCAAATTAGAATTCGTAAATGGCAAGTGTGTTAGAATCCTCTAATCCACTTATATTCTTGTTTCCCTGAGCAAAAAAGTAAAGAATACAAGTAAGAGGATTAATAACCATAACATGTTGTGTTTTTGTCTGTCTTGATAACATTATTATCCTCAAACAGAGGTTGCACTGTAATAGTTAATTAACGATTATTTAACATCGAGAGAAAAGACATCATATATATACACATGGGTGATGATCAAGGTAGAAGATGATTATTGAGCTTGATAAAAACAAAAGAAAAACCCAAGTACTAAAACGAAAACAAAGGTTGCATTGTATCACAGTCACCAAAGAGGTTCGTCGAGCCTTCACTTCACCATCATCTCCATCTTCATCTCCCACACCATCTCCTTCTCCTGCTCCTTCATCATCTCCATCTTCTTCTTCTCTTTCTTCTCCTTCTTCTTCTTCCTCCTCTTCTCCATCTTCTTCTTCTTCCTCTCCTCCAGCTCAAGTTTAATAGCTAGTATACAGTATAAACAAGGAAACAAATGAGAGGTTTTAATTTGATGTCAAGAATTAAGAAGCAAGAGCAAATTTATGTACACGGGAGCATATAGTTGCAGGCGGTATTTCTTCTTTCCGGATGGTGCACAGGAGGTTCAACTAGAAGATTCATTCCTTCCATGACACTTCCATTTAGGTCCAGCGCCTTCTCTTCACATCTTTCTCCTCGAATCATAATTACGGCACGGCTGTAAAATTGAACAGAGACAAAGTCATTAATTAGTTAGAATTCAATAACTTGAGACACAAATTGGAGCAAGAAAGAAGCCACAAACCTACGGAAAACCGTAACAAGCGTGACATCTCCACATGAAGAGAAATGTTTACACAGGGCAATCTGGATATCAATCTTAGGAAGCCGAGTGTCATATCCCGAAACGAACATCCTAGCACTAATTTGATAATATTATTAGCATGACAACAACACATGTTACAGATACAATAACGAGATAATATAATCAAAATTTACCTCTGGGATTTCATTTTCCAAGCAGAATAATCAAAGGGTTCTCTCTGCCACGGTGCAGCCTTGACGATTGGAATCCATCCTCCCACGTTAGTTCCACTAAGTTGCAATGCCTTGTCTTTGGCATCTTCTCCCTCGAATCTCATCAAGGCAAAACTGTAAAACGAAGTTAGTTTATTTGATCAACATGAGCTGGGAAAATTGGAGGGAAGAAGCCACAAACCTCTTGAAAACAGAAACACCTAAGACCTCTCCACATGAAGCGAAATGTTTTCTCAACGTGAGTTCGGTAGCATAATTTTGAAGCGAAGTGTCATATCCCTCAACGGAAATCTCGCTAAATTTACTGCAACAATTTGAAGATAATATTATCATCCATATCACCAAATTTCCCAATATTTATATGTAAATAAATTTACCGGATTTTTGGAATGGATGTACCGTACACAGACGTAAATTTCCGACCCTAGGGTACAAAAGATCTAATCAGAAATTCTACTACGAGTGAGTATATAAGAAGAAATCCATTAGGAGAAGAAGAAGAAATCTATAAGGAGAAGAATATTACAATTCCGCTGGAGGATGCCATGGATAAGTTTGACAAGAGCGACTGCTAGGGTTCGTAAAGATATTTTTCAGATCTAGGGATTTAGGTATGACGAAGATCTTTTTTGGGGTGTTAATTCCCTTATTTATTCTGGTTTGGGACATAATCCTTTCGTGTATAACATTATTATAGTTAAGAACAAACGGTTGGGCCTTAAATTGAGAAGTTGTCGACTAATCTTTCGATAAATAGTTGAAGAATGCCTCCCTTGAAGAGCATCCGGGTAGCGATATCTGACAGGGCAAAAAGGTACACAACGATCCATGCAATTTCTTCATCCTTGAAACCAACAATCAATCATACTTTGATCAAAGTTATCCGCCAAGGTTGAATCATTGGCATAATAAAGACCCGTATGAAGCTCAAGAATCAGTAAGAAGGAAGACACCACAAGCAGCTAAGAGAGATGAAACTTTGCTCACGTTTTCTTCAAGTGTCTAAGAATTGTGTCAAGTATCCTTTCGGCTCTAATAAGTTGTGCTGCCGCCATTGGATCGGGTCCCTATAATAAGGCATGGTGAAAGTACTATATAAAAAAGGCTTGTAAATAATAACAAAGGTGATAAAATGCGCCACAGATTATTACACACCTTAATCAGATTTGACAATGCCCATGCAGCTGTTCTTACTGTTGAACCCTTGTCCGGAAAAATCATACGTGCTAGAGGTGGCAAAGCTCCTTGAGAAAGAAGAACATTTCTCAAATATTCTCCTTTACCCGCAACATTACCAATTGCCCATGCACACTGCTCAGCCACCGGTGCAGAGCTCTTTTCTGAATATAAACTTGGAAGCATATGAAATCTAATCCAACAAAAATAATAGAGTAATAACAAACTTGGTTGGCCAGTACAAACCTCCAATGTGAGCAATGAGCAAAGGCAGTGCAGGTAATAGAGCTTTTGTTTCTTCAGGTTTTCCAGCAGCGATGTTTGTGAGACACCAAGCTGACTCAAGTAACTGCAGTTAGACATAACTGGAATCAAAAGATTACAAACTTCCTTAATTTGTCTTATTTCAAGCAAATACCAGATACACAGTTCTATAAAGAGCCTACGAGGAGATATTGTCAACCAACAGATGACTGAAGATGTAGTTTACAACTAAAAAATGTCAATAATTTATTCTTTATGTAGATTCTAGCGTAAGCTTATCAAAATTGGATAGGATCCAGCGTCAGCATGCTAAATCAGGTAATTTTTGACACTCTTTTAAGTTGAATACAATTATACATGTTTACATTTAAAATAACGAGTGAAATTGGCGATGTTGCAATTTTAAGGGAAGCTAATAAAAAAAACCAATAAAGTCATGGCTGAAAGTTTAAACATATAACTTCTTATTTTTAATTTCTTTTCTTTTCCAAAAAAACATACTATTATTCTAATATTTCCGATTTTTTGTAGTTGAATAGTGTTTGCAGTGCACTTATTTGTTGGTGTTTGATGGTAAATCAGATTTAGAGAATTCGCATTTTAATATTCATCCAAGTTATGAAATAATAGTTTAACTAAAAATGATGAAATAATATTTAACTAAAATTCTGACAAGGTTCAACTTATCTCTATTACATATGACTGAATATTAAGCAATTGAAGAAGCTCTCAGTACGTATAATATCAAGGTAGGGATTTTATCCCTTTGCCTATGTTCACTGTTGTTAAGTCATTGAAGGACCTCTAATTTACATCCTTTTGGTTCATCATGGTTCTCATTTTCGGGGCGAGATGTGCGAAAAAATAACACTCAAATTCAAGTGCGTGGTGAGGATGAAAATCTTACTCTTCGATAATTCAGAGAAGCTGGAATTTTGGGCGTCCTAGGTGAGTATTCATCCTACAAGTTTGTCCAATCCTTTACTTTCATTCTTGACACATCAATGAAATGTTTACTTTGTGCAGAAGTAAAATTTAAAGCTAAAATCTTTTGATTGTTTATAGATGACTGATACCAATAGTAATGCATTGAATCCTCTCACTTCAATCAAGAAAAAACTCTTCTGTTTATCAAAATTTGTGGTTTATTTTAAGATTAAGAAAATTTGCTTTTACGGATTCTCTGGGTTACTCATCTTATTGTTTCTATATATTTGAGGTGTATGGAGCTAGCAGTAGAGTACTATAATGCATTTAGGTGACACTTCCAATTCAGGAGTTGCAATTTTTTAGTTCATTGGTCTAATGAGCTTCATTTTCTTCCATGTTTGCAGCACAATATATCAATAACCAAGTTCAACTACTCACACCGCGGTCATTTAAATACAAAAGAAGAATCTGTTGTAGCCGATTTTGTGGAGAGTTTAACATTATCCATGTTGTTTATCTTCTTATTCTATTTGTAGTTGAGTTATATATTTCGAACTACGCTTAATATTGACATGCAGATATTGAATCTCAATGTGTGATTTGTAGTTCCAAAAAAATATAACGAGAGCAAAGAGATTTTTTTTTGCCCTGGTTTTAAAAAAGAGTTAAAGATAATGGACAGAGTTCTCGATGTGTGGTTTGGATCAGCCTGACTTGAGGAGTCTCAAGAGGAAGAGGAAGAGCTTTCGGGCATTTTGTTTGAGGTTGGTGATGATTGACGGTTTTGTAACTACAAATTTGTCAAAGCTAACCTCAATTTTATTCATTGTTTGTATTATTTAACTTCTATTGGAAAAACGTGTATCATGAGTGATGTTAAAAACATAGTCGATTTATTTAACTTTATTTAACTTAAATTTTTACCATTGGTAAGTTTGCCTCCACCCTCAGCTCTTTAAGGGCGGTCGACATAGTTGATTTAAACTTTAAAATGTTAAAAACATTTTCATTGACAGTCCTTGAAATGCTTTAGTCATTTAATATTGTAATCTATCTTCTGTTGACTTCTTTTTTAATTTTTTCCATTCTGTCTTATATTATTGAGTTATTAGTAATAAGTATTTATAGTCACATCTGTTGTTCATTTACGAAACAAAACAAAAGTTCTAAAAAAAAATGCTTCGATAGAATAATGACATAGTTAATTTTTTTTTAAAATCTTTCTAACTTCTGAACACTATATAGAAAATTATTAGATGTTATATTTATAATCGCAAAATAAAAATATAGTACTTTATTTTAAACATAAAATTTTCCTTTTTTCCTTGACATCTAATTACAAATTCTTTTATATTTAATTAGAAAAATAAACTGTGCGGTTACTACCCTAGTTTTACTAAAAAATTAGTTCAGCATCTTTGTTGATAAAAATGGCTAGTGTCTTTAACGGATGACACGCACAAATCTGACCTCTGACGCGTATGTACTTTATATAGCAGTACTATAAGTTATTTAGTGAACGAATGGGGATCGTGTTGTGGACACGTGGACGTCATGTGTACTTTATATATATTAATTGTATTTTCCATGTTTAAATCTTTTATGCTAAGCCTTTTATATTAAAAAAAAAATCTTTATGCGCATCCAACTTTCAAATTTACCTGCGGAAGTCTTGAAAACTTGATTCAAATAATTAAAACGGTTTGGGACATAACCCTTTCATGGACAGAACAAACAGTTGGGCCATGAATTTAGTTCAGGCCTGAGTTAAGCCCTGATAGGCGGTGGAGATGGACACGCTAGCTTTAGCTCTCTCGTGTGAATCCGTGAGTATTGTCACGATTGCAACACGACAAGTAACGATGAAGCATATACTAGAAATCTATCCACATAAAGACACAGCCAAATTAAATGAAACCAAGTAGAACCTTTCACATTAGCCATTCAAGAATCAGCAGTAATATTGGTCTATTATTACCCTTATATCTCTCAAAAGACAAAGAGAATCACCAATCACAATGTTGATTAATCCTCGTCATCTGAGCTCGCATCATCGCTGCTGTAATCACTGCTATCATCATCCTCCAAAATGTCAAGCTGAACAGCTCGGACCTGTACGACATCAGGCGGTCTGTGAAGTCCCATAGGAGGAGGCCGCATTTGTTGCTGATCCTTGGCTCTAGGTGCAGCAATTGACTCAAATGGCGGCAACACAACTGGATCTCCTGGTTTCCATCCAGGAGGAGGCAATGGCAAATCTTTTGGCAATTCCACTGGCATTCCTGGTTTCCATCCTGAAGGAACTGCGATATTAGGCGGAAGCAAGTTTTGAATTGCTGAAAGATTCATAGTTTCTGGTGGTGGCTCAATCAGTGCTTCAACCTTCTTCTCCATGTTATCTACTGTTTTCGGTAAACCAATATCGAGATCGGCGAAGGTGTAGAGCTGAGAAGCTCTCATTTGTTCGTCTTGTGGAGCTGGTGGCAATGCGCCACGGAGAGGTGCTTGCCCGGCACCAAATTCCGGCGGAGCAAATGTGGTGTAGCTAATCTTGTGAGCGTAAGCTAATATATCTCTTAGTTTGAGCTGAGAAGAAACTGTGGTGGTAACAGAGGATGATGAAGAAGACTCATTCTCATCATCTTCTTCTTCTTCAATTAGAGTTTTGCTTCGTTTTGGTTTGCGATAATCGGAATAATCGTCGACGAGCATATCGAGAACACGCTCTGCTTCCTTGAGCTTGTTGGCGAACGCGAGAAGAGATGAATCTTTGGATTTGATCTCACGCGCGATCTTCTGCTTTGCGTCTTGCAGATCGAGGATCTCTTGAAGCTCCGTAACGGCTTCGAAGAGCTGAGTCTGGAGGGAATTGAATTGAGAGAGGATCTCCTTCGTGGATGAAGGATTAGGGTTTTCAAGCGGCGGAGGCGGTGGTAACGAGTGCGACGAGAGGAACGAAGGGAGAGAGCCACGGAAAGCAGAGAGCCATAGAGCGCGATTGGGAGAGACATCGAAGAGCTTAGATGTCAAAACTGCCATCTGCTGGAGAAGAGCTTGTGCTCGCGGCAATGGAGGAAGGAGCGATAGCAAAGCAGAGGATGAAATAGCTCCCGAGGCTGCGGCTGAGGAAGCGGCAGCAGCGACGGTGGAGGAAGGGAGTAGACTAGAAGGTTGTTGGATCTGTTGGTGCTGAGATTGGGAAGATGAAGAAGAGGTTGGATGGCCATGACGAGTTGGTGTTTGATTTTGTACGGAGGGAGAGCCAGGACCTGTTAACCCTAATCTCGCCGGAGATTGTACGATCTGATGCTGTAGCATCTTCGCCACCGGTGACCAATCCCTAATCGAAGGGGATTTTTGATTAAGCAGTATACATCGAGAGAATACAATTTATACTTCACAAAACTTCTCAAAACCTTCACTTCAAGCCAGAAGGTTCTAAAGACCCTTCGTCATACCAATAGGTTCAAAATCAATACGATACAATATTCTGGTTATCGTTAACCGGATTTTGGAATATTAGGTTCGAGACAAGACAAAACATGGAATTTGATGCTTGATACACGATAAAATACAACAGTCATGTATCCATTTATGGGTTTAGTAGCCTTTGCTAGATTTTACATTGCTTTTTGTTAAATAAATAACCAAAAAAAATCCAATCAGGGAAAGAGGTAATGAAACTACAAATTACAAAACACATGAACAAATAAATCTCAAAAAGTAAAATACAGTATTTTCTACACACACGTTGACACAATATATATATACCATTCACCGAACTGGTTATGAATGAAACCCCTCTTGTTTGTTATGTTCTCTTCAGACAACAACCGCAAACAGCATCTGACACAATACACCAAATGCAGAGAGATCAGATAGCGCCATATAACTCTTAACCCTTAAGAGAACTGTGATAGATGATATCAAAGCTTCAATATATCTACGGTAAGATCTAATCTACTAAGTCAATACGAACTTTCTGACTATAGTGATGTCGCAGGGATGTTATATAAAACTAAACTTACTAGATAGCTGATAGACGGTTGTTGCGAGCAAGAAGTCGACAAGAAGATATGATTTGTTGAGTTCTTGACCAGGGATCCCGCAATAGCTAAGACTCTAAGTGTTCAGAACCTTCCTCTGCAGTATATTCAGACTATTTCAAGGTTAGATTACATCTGTTGCAAGAAATCAATCCAGAAGTCAGCAATTGACGTGTGTATATATATATATATACATATCACAAAGCACAACAATAGTCATTTAATCATTGGAATTAACACACACCAAGAGCAAAATAGACTTATTTCTAACAGTTTAGCCCAATTCAAACTTGAAGGCACGTAGCCTCCAGATCTGTTAGAAGTACAAACACGAAAAGATAAACTTAACACTTACAGCAGGTTCGAAGTCTGGGTTTGACAAGTTCACAGTGAGGTTTCTCATCAATAGCAGAACCTGCAAGACATAAAAAGAAGAATCACTAACAGCTACAAATAGGTGCCAGGACCCTTAGAAAAACTGAGCCACGGTTGTAACACACCATTATTTGTCACACACGGCATTTAACCTAAAGGCAAGAAAGGAAGCTCCAACTCACTGTTTCGAAGTTTATAGGATCCATTTCCTTGAGCTTTTTCATGCGGCCTTTGCTGTCAGGATCGAAGACACTCCCAATGAAGTTATAAACTTCAGCAAAATCAGGAAGACCTGCAAAACAACCATTAGAACAGTGTCCACCATGAAATGAAAACTCTGAAATAGTCCTGCAATTCTTCAGGTAATTACCATGCATTGTGGGAGCTTGATCCGCTGGTCTTAACCCCTTGGAATCTGATAGTGTTCTGCTTGAGCTTCCTATACCAGATGCTGAAGGACTGCTCGCACTTGTTATACCATTCGATCCAATAACAACTGAAACAAAAACATTGTAAGTCACATTTATCATATGAAACTTCATCAGATCGCAACTCAACTGCCAAAGCAAAATTTTTTTAAAAAAATTAGTATAGATGAGAAGTGCATGCCTTCTCCTCCACAAAGAGTATCAAGTTCATCTTGAGGTGGAATAACCCCACTTAGTGCTATGTTTAGCAATGAAGAGGTATCATCATCCCATGAAGTATATCCAGGTACAATATTAATTTGAGTAGGAAAGGCCATGGAAACGTGAAGCGACATTTGAGCTGCAAAATTGAGTTAAACACAGATTAAATTCATATTACTTCATCTCTCCACCCAAAGTAATTTCATTTACAATAGAGCTAACCATTCTTTGATGCCTTTTGAGGATATGGATGAGCAGCTTTGCGCTTAGGCCTAGGAGGTGGCACATGTGCTAAAGTTCCGTTTTTCTGGACCTTTAAAAAGTATTTTTGGGCGTGGCTCCTGATCTGCAGTCAATCAAGAAGATTGAGTTTTTATTTGGTGGAAACTCTATTATAAGGTAAAATCCATAGAAGCTAATTTCAAACCTGAATAACGGTCTTAGATCCAACAAAATCTTCTATTTTTTTCCAGTCACGATCAAACCTAAAGACACAAGAAAATTGCCAGCGACTAGTAGTATCAGCAACAAAGTCTGATTTCTTTTTCCCGCACCTAATAACTAAAAGCTATGTTTTGGTCGAAATATAATAGAGGCAGTAATTTTACAATTGCAGAGCTTCAAGAAACTTATCGTGCTCTCCTTCAGTCCAACTCTCTCTTGACTTGGTGATCGTGTAAGCTTTCCTCACCTTCTTCTCCGGGGCTTCCGCAGATTCCATCGTCGTCGTCGTCTCTGTAGTTTCTGACGGTCGTACTTCAGCGACCACCGGATTGATTGACAGCGACGAGGTCATTGAATTTTTGAGAGAGTGAACAGAGCAGGGCTAGAGAGAGAAATGAAGATATGTTCCACATGGCGGGCATAGAGTTGGTGTAAATATGTGGTGACGGTTCACTTCGAATTTGAGGCCATCCGTTTTTTAAATTTAAAATTTTTTTTTAAATCAATATTTTACTTTCGATGTGAGCTTCAAACTAATATTACTTTTATTATCAGCCTGACGATTTCATTTAAATATATTGTCGATGTGTTTTCCTCTTTTTTAAATACTCGAAAGAGAAGAGTAAATGAATAAAGCACTAGATCTTTTTTTTGTTAAAATTTATCCATTAATAAAAACCCTCAAATAAATCGTTATAAAATAAAAATGATATATTCTAAAATGAAAACGATATTAATTTTGATGTTCTAAAATAGATTAAAAATGACATATTTTTTAATTGACTTTTGACAAATCTAAAAACCTATTATAACATAAAATTCTTAATAATAAGATAACATACAATATCAAAATCAAACATGTTGCAACATAAAAATCCAGAAAAACAAGATTTCATACTACATATTAGATTCATTAGGTAGTTTTTTTTTTATCTTTTTGAATGGTTGTTTATTATATAGTTGTAACAACTTTTTTAAAAGAGAAAATACCACCTAATGAATTCATCATGTAGTATGAAGTCTTGCTTTTCTGAATTTTTATATTGCATATATTTTGTTATTAGAAAGTTAATAGGTTTTTGTATCTCTCAAAAGTCAATAAAACATGTTTTTTTTCCATTTTAGAACATTAAAATTCATGACGTGTTCATTTTATAACATATCGTTTTTGACCAAAAAAATGCTGAGTTTTAAATTTAGCCCAATTTTAACGATACTGTAGACATGAATGTTTTTTTTATTAACAAATTTCAAATTGAAGAATTTTTTTTATTAAATATATAATTGAAGGATTTTTATGATATATCTTTAGTTGATGAGTTTTATTACTAAAAACCGTTATGTTTTAATTTAAGAAAACGATGCGTTTTACATTTTAACGAAATTATAGATGGAGAGATTTTTTCACTAACGAATTTAAAATTGAGGAATTTTTATTAAATATGTAATTAAATTTTTTTTTTATGATTCATTTTTAGTTGAAGAGTTATTTAAAAACCCCTAATTTAAAAATGTGAGAATGCCATTGTTTTACATAAGTCCACTCTAATAACAAGGCCCACATGAACCAAACTGAACCTATTTGAACCAAATAAAAATGCGAGGCCCAACAAGTCACTTAATCCAAAGAATAAAGCGGAGAAAATGAATCATCATTAGGAAACAAGAAGCATTATGTCTAAACTTCATTAAAAAGGAGAAAATATATGATGCTGAAGACAAAGATTAATATGTACAATTGCTAGCTAAAAGCCTTAAACTATGAACAATCTTATTCATTATTTTTTGTTGTTTACAAATACCGAAGGTTAAAAAAGCCTTAATAAATAAAGACAACATTTAATAGACAATTGTTAGATAACACCATGATCAAAAACACTCCGCCATAACTAATCCTTCTTGTCATTACAAAACTGTCAACTTTTCTCGATTAGTAAAATGGAAAGAAGAAATGTTATCAACCTACGCAATCAGATAAGAAACAAACCGGTATATGGAAACACCACTAAACCGGTCCGGTTCAAGAATTGTAAGATTAGCCTTTCAAATCCAATCCATTTACGCGGACAAAAATTAAAAAATTATAAGCAGAAAAACTGAGCCACTTCCCAATGATGATGATCCCAACCGTTGGCGAGGAATGAGAGACCTTGTCATCGTCTTTGACTCCTCCTCCGCCATAACTAATCCTCACCACCACCACCACCTTCGCTGTTACGCCACCGCACCAGAGCCTAACCGGAAAACTAAATCCAATTCTTCTCTCACCAAGATACTCCCGTCACTGCCGCAGCAACACTCAGCTTCTCCTGCTCCAGTTTCCGCGGCTCCTTCTCTCTCTAGCCACTACTCTAATGTCGTAAGATGGATTCCAGATGGCTCGGTCGAGTATTACGCTGATTTCGCCTCGAAGCTCGCAGAGGACGGACGAATTGAGGACCTCGCCCTCATCGCTGAGACCTTGGCTGCAGTGTCCGGAGCTAATGTGGCACGTTTCGCTTCGATGGTTAATTTTGATCTGTTATCGAAAGGGATTTCGTTGAATCTTCGACAAGGAAAGATTGAGAGCGTGGTCTATACTTTGAAGAGACTTGAGAAGGTAGGGGTTGCTCCATTGGACCTCGTCGATGAATCGTCTCTGAGATTAATGAGGAAACAGTTTCGTGCAATGGCTAACTCTGTGCAAGTGGAGAAATCTATTGACCTAATGGAGATACTTGCGGGTAACAATCTCATGGAGAGAGCTATTAACTCTGTTACACACTGTGCTACTAAACCAGGCTTTGAACCTTTTGATTTGAGTGGCTACTTCTGATTTCAGGTTTCAGATTCAAAATCAAAGATCTAGTGGACCCGTTTGATGTGGTAAAGATTTGTGTTGATATTTCCAATCCCCAGTTAGCTATTAGGTAAGCCTTGTTTCTTCTCCGCAGATTATAAGTCAGTTTAATGGTTCTGATATTCTGAATGTAACCTCAAGGATGTTGAATTAGTGTGCTAATGATTTGATGAATATGCAATACAGATATGCATGTCTTTTGCCCCATACAGAGATATTGCTTTGTAGAATTATTCATGGATTCGGAAAGAAAGGAGATATGGTCTCTGTTATGATAGCATATGAAGCCTGCAAACAGATTTTAGATACTCCTAACATGTATATATATCGCACTATGATAGATGTTTGTGGCCTTTGTGGTGATTATATTAAATCGAGGTACATATATGAGGTAATTCCCTGATTATACTGGATGTTTTGCATAAGTATCCTTTGAATGGAACATTAAGTTCACATTTTGTCTGCCACCCTGCATTTGAGATTTGTAGTTAACTCAATATTTTGTGGCAGGATCTTCTCAAAGAAAACATTAAGCCAAATATTTATGTTATGAACAGCCTAATGAATGTCAATTCCCATGATCTTGAGTACACACTAAAAGTATACAAGAATATGCAGGTATGTTCTACATTCTATCTCTTGATAACACAATATATAATTTATGTTGAAAGATACGAGTATGTGAACTGTCTAGATAGTAGTTCAGATTTAGGAGTGGGTATTGATTGACCTTGAAACTCTGCATGTCATGGGCAGAAACTTGATGTTACAGCTGACATGACATCCTACAACATACTACTGAAAACATGTTGCCTGGCTGGACGGGTTGATCTCGCCCAGGACATATACAAAGAAGCAAAGCGAATGGAATCTTCTGGACTGTTGAAGTTGGACGCCTTTACATATTGTACTATTATAAAGGTAAAATGTCGGCATGTTTGGAAAACTAAGGCTGTCAGTATTTTCATGATTTTTAATCCCTCGAGTCTCTGAATAATGCCTCAAGATCAGGTTTTTGCAGATGCAAAGATGTGGAAATGGGCACTCAAAGTCAAAGATGATATGAAATCTGTTGGTGTAACCCCAAATACTCATACATGGTCGTCGTTAATCAGTGCCTGTGCCAATGCAGGTTTAGTAGAGCAGGCAAATCACCTTTTTGAAGAAATGCTTGCATCTGGTTGTGAGCCTAATTCTCAATGTTTCAACATCCTACTGCATGCTTGCGTTGAAGCTTGCCAGTATGACCGAGCTTTTCGTCTTTTTCAATCTTGGAAGGGAAGCTCAGTTAATGAAGCCTTACATGCAGATGATATAGTTTATAAAGGTGGCATTCCCATCCCAGATAAATTGAAAAATCATAGTCCTGGGTCTTTGGTGAATAGCAATTCTACTTCACCTTATATCCAAGCGTCAAATAGATTTTTCTTCAAGCCAACAACTGCTACATATAATATACTATTGAAAGCCTGTGGTACCGATTACTATCAAGGAAAAGAGTTGATGGATGAGATGAAGAGCCTAGGTCTTGCACCTAATCAAATAACATGGTCAACTTTGATCGATATGTGTGGAAATTCAGGCGATGTAGAAGGTGCTATACGGGTGAGTCAACTTTTCTCTTTGTTTTTTGAAATTATTCCTAAAACATATAAATGACATTAAGGTGATCATACTTCTCCTGCTTCAGTTTGTAAGCTTTCCAATACGCATAAATATGATAAGTTCTCTGATAGCCATTCTTCTTCCAGCACAGATTTTGAGAACTATGCATTCGGCTGGAACCAGACCTGATGTTGTTGCCTACACAACAGCTATCAAGGTATTGCTCCTCTCTTAGTGGTGCCAGCATTTCTGCTTTGTTCTTAATTATTGCTTAACTCAAAGGTGTGAAGATTTATTCCTTATTATCTTGCAGATTTGCGCGGAAAATAAAAGTTTGAAGTTGGCATTTTCTTTGTTTGAAGAGATGAGGAGATATCAGATAAAGCCAAACTGGGTAATTTTCCTGGCGAATGGCTTTGTTTCTTTTTGTCCCTTTCGAGTTTCAGTTACTAACTTCCTCCAAATATGAAGTTCCCTTTAATGCTCTATACTTACCTCTCAGCAACATAAATTGACCGTTTATCTATCCATCTATTATACCACCTCAGGGAGAGTCAGCAGACTGAAATTACTAGTGTTGTGTAGAAAATTATGCATATAAAGTCCTGAAACAATTAAGACTAGTCTAAATTGATGGAATGCATTTAGGTAAGACATGAAAAGCCAATTGATTTCAGCATTTCTCAGTCCAGAAAGTTGTTCTCAGGTGACCTATAATACGCTTCTTAAAGCACGAAGCAAATATGGTTCTTTACTTGAAGTGCGGCAATGCTTAGCTATCTATCAGGACATGCGAAAATCAGGGTAACTGCAATCAAGTTTTATGGTCTACTTTCATTTATTTTCTTGATGGTTCCGCATCTCCAGGCAAGTGAGGAGGCATCCCTCTTTACTCTCAACTCACAAGCAAAACCACAACACTGCAGGTACAAACCTAATGATCACTTTCTCAAGGAACTTATTGAGGAGTGGTGCGAAGGAGTCATACAGGAAAACAGTCAGAGCCAAGATAAAATAAGCGACCAAGTAGGAGATGAAAAAGTAGTGGGGAGACCTGTAAGTCTGCTCATTGAAAAAGTAGCTACACATTTGCAAGAGAGAACAGCCGGAAACTTTGCAATTGATCTTCAAGGACTTACCAAGGTAAGCTAATGGCAAGCAACGAGACAGTAAAGTATTTTCATGCATTTATAATCCTATCAATTCAACTTCTTAGCATATGCCCATGTCAAACTTTCACATCCATTTACAGGTTGAGGCTCGACTTGTTGTTTTAGCATTTTTCCGGATGATCAAGGAAGACTACATGCGAGGTAAGATTCAATACACTAAGACATCTTCTCTCTTGCATTCACTGTTTTGACTCAGTAAGCATTTCAAACGGGAACAGCTTAAGTTAGGACCAAAATTACATGCGTTTTGACTTTTATGCTAATGGAGACTAAAAAGGCACAATTGTGACTAACTGAATCTCCCTATGCAGGTGATGTTGTTATAGATGATGTGTTGATCATCCTAGGAACCAGTGAAGCAAATTCCAATTCAGGAAAGCAAGAGATTGCTGTCAAAGAAGTGCTAGTAAAACTTCTAAAAGATGAATTGTCTCTTGTGGTTCTTCCTGCTGGGCAAAGAGCTATCAAAAAGGATGTACACTATGTGGATGATGCAAACCAATATCCAGAGCATACGTCAGAGAACACTAAGTCGATTGTTGATATATCCTCATCTAGGAGACCTGCAATTCTGGAGAGGTTGATGGTGACAAAGGCATCTCTGTATCAGTGGCTGCAGCGCAAAAAGTAGCTGTTTCCTGACTGGTACATTACTAATCAATCATCTTTGCATTTTATGCTAATTTCAAACTAAATTGCAGAAAATAATTGCATATTATCCCGATGTGCATATTGTATACCTTCTTCTAAATAAACAGATGAATTTTAATATTTTCCTCTGTATCTAAAGATTAATTAGCTGAGTGCTATATTCCCCAGTTCTGTGTAGATTCAAATCATAAATTAAAACCAAATCTCGATCTTTGCAATAATTCACATGATAGGAAACAAGGAAACAGACAATTACAAGATCAGAAACTTGAAATTTGTAGCGTACACTTGTTGGTCTCTCTAATTGAACAGGAAGACAGTAACATGATGATCAGAGCCAATCCTGCTGCTGCAGTTTCAAGGGCAAGTAAACTTCTGATAAATACTGGAAACCAAAGGAGCTCAACGCCTGAATCTCAGCCTTCTGCTTTGTTTTCACCATCAGGTTAAGTTCCTCCACCCACCCGGGATTTTTCTTCACGAAATCCTCCTCTAGCATATCCTTCCCGGTCTTAATATCCTGCTCAGTCATTGGCAACCTACACTGCTCAGGTATCTTATACTTGTCCAAATCACTTGGCCTGATTCCAAGCCACTTAATATCAGGTGTAGTCAAGTTTGCACTATCGTAAGACATGTTCTTCGATCCGCATCCATAAACCGACAAGATCTTCAACCCGTAAGGATCACTATCCACCAAGGCAAGTACCGGAAGCTTAAGCTCCATTTTCATTTTCCTCAAAAACAGCCTTGTAGCTACATCGGGCTGGCCTTTTGCAGTCACGATGATACAAGGGAACCGGTTATAGAATCTGTCTTCTGCTAACCTCATATAAGCTGCATCTTTTTCAACTAAGAGTATGAACATGGCATCACTCTGCATATCTCCAACCCGGTCGATGTTTGGTGGAATGGCTTTCCCACCCATTCCCATCTTTGTGCAATCTATCATGTCTCCATTATCACTGAATATGAGTCTTCCCACCACCACACCTTTCTCTGCTGCAATTACATTGAGGCTTGACCTTGTGCAACCGAGCATACACGAGACATCATCCAACACAGCATCACTCTGTGTCTGGTCCTGAAATTCAGTAAAGGTCGTAAATTGATTAAAAATAACTTCAAAAATCGAAACTTCTTTGCTCAACCAATCAATATGAGAACTTTCGATTCCAATAGCCATTACTAGCTCAAACCAAGAATCAGATATATATTCCAAAGGGTTTACAAGAGCTGGACCTAAACAGATACTATCATATTACCTTTTCTATGAGAACAAAGTATCATCTGAAAAGCAAGAACACCTACCTGGAAAAGCTTAACGTCGGTGTAGAAGAGATCACGCTTGGTGACGTGAATGTTCCTGAGGCAGAGTTGGTGGATAAGGGCGAGGATGCGAGTGGTGATGGTGGTTTTCCTGACAGAAGAAACGGAGGCAAATGGACGGAGGGTAGATTTGTCTTTTAGCACTATACGGTCGAGCTCCGGGACATAGAGTTGGTTCGAGGCAGCGCGTGAAGGAACACTGAAGGAGAAGCCATCACCGGCGAGAATGGAACGGGCGATCTGGACTATGACTGACTCTATAGCTGTCTGCACGGAGGAGAGGGAGAGATCTGCTACTTCACGGCAGGTAGTTGAGAGAGCGAGGTCGGATAGGGTTAGTGGTTTCGATGAAGACGAGGAGGAGGAAGCACCGCCGGATGCGGCGGCGGATTTGATAGAAGAGGAGATATATGATTTGAGAAGCTTCATGATAACGTCGTCTGATTCCAGAATGTTTTTGAAAGGAAGATCCTCCGCTTCTTCATCTTTAGATCGCTTGCGCTTCTTCTTGTCCGCCATCTGTAGACAGAGACGGCGACGGCGACGGAGATGCGGCGGCCGAGAGAGTACTGGTACTAACGATGGCGGGAAAATTTACTCTTTAGGCAAACGTATCTCGTGAACGTCATTTCTAGGTCAAAATTAAGGGATAAGCGGATAAGAATTAAAAGAAGAAGAAAATAATTAAAGATACTACTAAATGTCCGAGTGGTTAAGGAGACAGACTTGAAATTTGTTGGGCTTCGCCCGCGCAGGTTCGAACCCTGCTGCCGACGATAGTTTTTAAAAAGTATTTTTATTGGGCATAGAAACTACTTAGAAAGCCTATCTTACGGCCGATATGTTTTAGCCCAATATTACTTGATCTATAAAAATCTTTAAACGCTATTCTCTTCCGCCAAAATCTAATCAACGGTCCAGATGAGCCGCCACTTGACGTTCCCTACCCACTATAACACGTGTCAGTTCAAAAAGATCTCCTGAACGATTGTTTTTGATATCGTCCACCTCAGCAATCTTTGCGGTGGAAATATCCGATCTGACGTGGATCTTCTCGAACGTTCGGGACCTCTAGTTTTATCCACGTCAGAAATTACAATTTTTAATTTCTATTTTTTCCGCGACAATCTTTCTAATATCTATCTATCTCCGGAAAATCAAAATTCGGTGGCCTATGGTCGTCTCCGATTTCCACTCTCTGGGGGACATAAAAACCTCATAATCAAAATTGTCCACTCTGTTTAGTATTTGTTCTTTCTAAAGCTGAGAAGCTTCGATTCTTGTGTATTTGCTTTGCCTTTCTTATCGTTTTGATTCCGTGTTTCTCTTTGCCAACCGTTAGTTCCTTGTGCTAGATCCACTTTTGTGGTCGCTGTGCAGCTTGTGGAGCTCGATTCTTGTTCATACGATTTGATTATTGTAAGATCAGTTCTCCCTTAGAATTCAGATGCTTTTGGTTGTTTTTTTTATTTGATGTAGTTAGCCGAGATTCGTTTTTTTAAGAAAGGTTTTGATGATTCTTAAAAAAAGTAACTTGATTGCCTTGGTTGTTTCATAATTCGTAGTCTTTAACTCTTTGTTCTGTTAATCTGGATTCTTGCTCGATTATAACTCCTCTACCTTATGCATTTATCGAAATTAGGGTTTTGAATTGAAAAGTCCAAATATTTTCTGAGTGGTAAATTTTGCTTGAGGTCCTTACTGATGTCTTCTCGGAGTGTTTTTTTTTTCTGTTTAGGAGAAGCATTTAAGTGTTTTAATTATTTGATCATTTGAACTCAGTGAAGAAGAATTGGCGTGATGAATGTTAATGAGGAAGGGGATGGTTCACGTTACCCAGTAACTGATCGAAAAAGCGGAGAAATGAATTTCGATAGGGTTGAGAGTCGGACAGAGAGGCACAGTGAAGAAGATAAAGCTAATGGAGTTGCTATGGATGTGAGAAATGGGAGTTCAGGGGCTGGGCAAGGCTCAGCTGGACTGCAAATTCCACTGTCGCAGCAAACAGCAGCTACTGTTTGTTGGGAAAGGTTTCTTCATGTGAGAACCATAAGAGTTCTGCTTGTGGAAAATGATGACTGCACACGTTATATCGTTACTGCACTTCTTCGTAATTGTAGCTATGAAGGTCAGTGTTGAAGCCTAAGACTCAGGCTGGTCTATAAAATCAATAGCACTTATCTATACCAATTTCAGTTTTTTGTGTCTCCCTTGTTGCATATGTCCTTTCTTAAGTAACAAGTACTTGTTAGTTAGCATGAATATCTTTGCATCCACCAATCGATAATGAATTGCAACAATTTTTTGCCATGGGTTTTGTTGGATGATTGATTATTAACTCTGTCATGGCAGTTGTTGAGGCTGCTAATGGGATTCAAGCTTGGAAGGTGTTAGAAGATCTGAACAATCATATTGATATTGTGTTAACGGAGGTGGTCATGCCTTACTTATCTGGTATAGGTCTCTTGTGCAAGATTTTGAACCATAAATCTCGTCGGAATATCCCTGTTATCAGTGAGTTCTTTGTCTCTGGTCGTTGTACATTGAGCTCTTTCTTTTGTAGTTACACGGTGTGTTGAGTTTTCTCTAGCTTCTTTTGGAAGTAGATGCTATTAACTAGATTCCTCTGGTGAGATTTGTGTTGCAGTGATGTCATCTCATGACTCAATGGGGCTGGTCTTTAAGTGCTTATCAAAAGGAGCAGTTGATTTTCTTGTTAAGCCGATAAGAAAAAACGAGCTTAAGATCCTTTGGCAACATGTTTGGAGAAGATGCCAAAGTGTAAGTCCTTGCTCATGTATGAATTAATCTGAAAACAGTTGGTATTTTTCCTATCCATTTTTTATGTACAACTGTTGATAAGTAGTTAACTAGAAATTCATGGTCTAATTGTGGAGTGGTATCTACTTTTTGGTTTCTCATGGTTTTCCCTGTTTCTTGTTCACAGTCTAGTGGCAGTGGAAGTGAGAGCGGAACCCATCAAACTCAAAAGTCTGTGAAATCAAAGAGTATTAGAAAATCTGATCACGAGTCAGGAAGCAGTGGTGAGAATGAAAATGGGAGCATTGGCCTGAATGTTAGTGATGGAAGTAGTGATGGGAGTGGCGCCCAGGTAAGAAGAATGTGCAATACCGATCATCTAATATATACCTGATAAGTTACCATTTTGAAATTTCTTCCCCATAAATGGTAGGGGTTGGATGATTGAACTTCAAATGTGCATTCAGATGCTTATAAATGGTGGAAGCGCTTAACTAATCAATTGTAGAACTCAATGATGTTTAACTTAGTTCTTTTCAGTGATAAACTGGGGTGAAATTTTCTAGTTCATTCCGAGGTTTTATTTCGCAAACTGATTGTTCATTTTCCAAAACCTAGATTTATTTTGATATACTCCTTTTATTCAGAGCTCTTGGACGAAAAAAGCTGTGGAGGTTGACAGTCCACGAGCGGTATCTCCATGGGATCGAGTTGATAGCACTTGCGCACAAGTGGTGCATTCTAACCCCGAGTTTCCAAGTAATCAGTTAGCTGCAGCACCTGCTGAGAGGGAGACTCAAGAACAGGATGAAAAATTAGGTAAAGGAAGCTGTGATCTCTCAGTTCCTTCCGTACTCTTCTTTATGCCGAAACTTAAAAACATGATATTGAATCTGTTTTCTTTCATCACTTTTGCAGAAGATGTCACAATGGGTAGAGACTTGGAGATTAGTATTCGTAGAAATTGTGATCTGGCATTGGAGCCAAAAGATGAACCCCTAACTAAAACTACTGGGATTACGAGACATGATAATTCATTTGAAAAGACCTCTAGTAAATGGAAAATGAAAGTTGGAAAAGGATCATTAGACCTCAGTAGCGAAAGCCCTTCAAGTAAACAAATGCATGAAGATGGAGGCTTGGGTTTCAAACCTATATCTAGCCACCATCAAGATAACAGAGATCCTGAGGCGCCTACTACACACTGCCAAACTTTAGATATCAATGAAGCTGCCGTCAAAAAATCCGAAGAGCTAATGCACGTGGAACATAGTTCAAAGAGGCATAGAGGAATTAAAGATGATGGGACAATAGTTAGGGATGACCGCAATGTGCTGAGGCGCTCAGAGGGCTCAGCTTTCTCAAGGTACTTTTTTTAGAAGCTCTGTTTCTTTTTTTTCTCATATAACCTTTAGCATACCGTATTAAAGAAGTATGAGATTTACTGTTGGACTTGTACAGGTATAATCCAGCCTCAAATGCTAATAAGCTCTCTGGCGGGAACTTGGGAAGCAATTCTCTTCATGATAATAGTAGCCAAGATGTTATAAAAAAGACTGAAGCTGCGTGTGATTGTCACTCAAACATGAATGAGAGTCTCCCCAATAATCATCACTCACATGTCAGTAGCAATAACTTCGATATGAGTTCCACGACTGAGAACAATGCTTTCACAAAACCAGGAGCTCCAAAAGTAAGCTCAGCAGGATCTTCATCAGTCAAGCATTCGTCGTTTCAGCCACTACCCTGTGATCATCATCATCATAACACCTCCTATAATCTTGTTCATGCCTCTGAGCCGAAGCTACCGCCACAATGTGGATCCTCAAATGTGTACAACGATGCGACTGATGGTAACAACAACACAGTGAATTACAGTGTGAATGGAAGTGTATCAGGTAGTGGTCATGGAAGCAACGGGCCATATGGAAGCAGCAATGGTATGAATGCTGGAGGGATGAATATGGGAAGTGATAACGGTGCTGGGAAAAGTGGAAATGGCGATGGTAGCGGAAGTGGAAGTGGTAGTGGAAATGTGGCGGATGAAAATAAGATCTCTCAAAGAGAAGCTGCTTTGACAAAGTTCCGTCAGAAGAGAAAAGAGAGGTGCTTCAGAAAGAAGGTGAGTTCTGCATCAAATCTATTTTCGTTTGAATATATTGACAATTTACAAAGGATTTTTTAATGATGATTTGGTTTTTATACATATAAATGTTTTTTATTCTCAGGTACGATACCAAAGCCGGAAAAAACTAGCGGAACAACGGCCTCGTGTCCGTGGCCAATTCGTCCGTAAAACAGCCGCTGCAACAGACGATGACGACATAAAAAACGCAGAGGATAGCTAACGGAATATCTACAAAACCAACTCTTTCTCAGCCCAAAAACATGAGTAATGTGCTCATCATCTATCTTATCTATCATATGGTTAACAATATTTCTTTTCCCATCAAAGTATGATTCTTTGATACCACTATTCACGAAACAAAGACACGGCAACATTTTATTGTTTGTTATTGTCCTAGTCTGGTCTGGTTTGTGGGTTTAGGACGAAGAATTTGGTTCATGAGTTGGATCATGTAGTGAAATCTTTGTAGATGTTGTACTTGTAAAACAATAACCCCTGTTTGTATATCTCTTTGTATAAGCTTGCTTTCGTAGCCGACTACGATACGGTGCCGTATTTTGTATCAGCGTTATATTGTAATTTACCAGAATAAACTGTTTTAGTTTCTTTAGCTTAAAAATATTCTCTCTTTCTCTTAAAACCGTTTTGAAAAAACATAATCTCTTATCTTCAAATGTTTGAAACAATTATTTATAACTCAATCTTTATTTTTTCTTTTGAAGGTAAAATTTAGTGGGTAGTTGATACTTTCATGACAATTAATTTTTGTCTTTTTTTTACGACATTAATTTTTATTTGTCAAAAGTCAGACCCGCTACACATTAATTTTATTACAAAAATATAAATTAGAAAGAAAATATTTAACCAACTCGAGAAAAATATATTAAAAAAAAAAAGAAAATCGAAAAATCCAGCGATTGGAGCCGAGATTGGCTTGGCGTGCTCTTTTACGTTTCAAAGTTCTCAGCTTCTCTCTCTCTCATTCGAGATCATCAAAACGAAGAATCATTTGAAGAGGAAGAAGAAGAAGAAGAAGAAGATCAATAAGCTTAATGGGTTGGATTCCTTGTTCTGGAAAATCGAGTGGGAGGACTAAGACTCGGAGGAACAGTGACGGGAAGCTCAACAGAAAGTCTTCTGATTGTTCTGTCTCTTCTTCAGGTATTACTGTTTAGAGGGTTTCTCAATTTACATCCTTTGATTCTGTGTTTAAGCTTCTCAAACTAAATTTTCGAAATTTCTAAGCTTTTATCGTTGCTAAATTTGATTGGTTCCTGTGAGAACCACCGTTTGCTAATGCTGATTAGGGTTTTTGACATTTTTGTTACAGATTTTGTTTTTATTCGATTTCATTAGCTTTAAACTACTCTAAATTCACTTCTATTACTCTTGGTAGAAATTTGACTTAAATTAGTGTTATTGCATGGTTTTTTCCGGTTTATTGTTACATCAGAGATTGTTCTCCAGTTGAATAGTCTTGTTGAAATTGTGGATTAACCTAGTCTAATGAATTTTAATCGAATGAAAGCTGAAATCCGAAATTTTTCTATTTGTTCTGATACGTAATATGTTTCTTCTACTAATATGGTAATCACATAGTTGCTGTTCTTGATGTTGATCCTGCGATGTAAAGCATTGATCTTCACTCACTTGTGTTGATTAATCACTTCTTCTTTTTGGTAGAGAAATCTAAGGCCAAATTGTCCTTGAGTGACAAGAGTGAATCCAAAAGTAAAGGCTCTGATCACATTGTGGCACAAACGTTTACATTCTCTGAGCTAGCTACTGCCACTAGAAATTTCAGAAAAGAATGTCTTATAGGAGAAGGAGGTTTTGGTAGGGTTTACAAAGGGTACTTGGTGAGTACTAGCCAGGTTCGTCTCCTTTTTTCTCTTGGTTTTCCGGTTTTAAAGTTTTGAATGTTCTTGGTAGCGAAAGCATACTGAAATTATTCTTCATTTGTAGGCAGCGGCTATCAAGCAACTTGATCATAATGGTTTACAAGGAAACAGAGAGTTCCTCGTTGAGGTTCTGATGTTGAGTCTTCTTCATCACCCGAACCTTGTTAATCTAATTGGATATTGTGCTGATGGAGATCAAAGGCTTCTGGTGTATGAGTACATGCCTCTAGGGTCACTGGAAGATCATTTGCACGGTATGCACTTCTAAGATCACATGCCTATGAATACATTTGGATGATCTGATAATGTAGAGGAAAAGCCTTTAAATTTCAATCGGGCGATGCTTTTTTGCAGACATTTCACCTGGTAAGCAGCCACTTGATTGGAACACCAGGATGAAAATAGCTGCAGGTGCTGCAAAAGGGTTGGAGTATCTGCATGACAGAACCATGCCTCCAGTTATTTATCGGGATTTGAAATGCTCCAATATTTTGCTCGACGATGACTACTTTCCAAAGCTATCTGACTTTGGTTTGGCTAAACTTGGCCCAGTAGGTGACAAGTCTCATGTGTCGACTCGGGTTATGGGAACATACGGATACTGCGCTCCCGAGTATGCAATGACAGGCCAACTAACACTCAAATCAGACGTTTACAGCTTCGGGGTTGTTCTTTTAGAGATTATAACCGGTAGGAAAGCCATAGACAATTCAAGATCTATGGGAGAACAGAATTTAGTCGCATGGGTAAGATAAAAGTGAATAGGGAACAAACTTCGTTTTCTCTGTAGATTCTTTATTCTAATTGTATTCTATGAAATGCTCTGTTTCAGGCAAGGCCTTTGTTTAAAGACAGGAGGAAATTCTCTCAAATGGCTGATCCAATGCTTCAGTGTCAATATCCTCCGCGAGGATTGTACCAAGCACTCGCTGTAGCGGCAATGTGCGTGCAAGAGCAGCCAAATCTAAGACCTCTCATTGCCGATGTTGTCACTGCACTCTCTTACCTCGCCTCACAAAAGTTTGATCCAATGGCTCAGCCAGTCCAAGGCTCCTTTTTCGCTCCCGGGACTCCACCCAGATCAAAGAGGGTCTGAGAATAAGTTATTTACCTTAAACCGATTCCGGGCTGTCTTTTTTGGGGTGGGGAAGGGGGGTGATTTCAGACTAAGTATGAAAGTATTGCCTAAGAGCTGCATGTAGATATGTGTAAGAAGAGAGATTCATATAGGTGCCGGTTTATAATGTCGTTTAATGTAATGTTAATGTAGCGCTTTCTTTGAAAATGTAACTAGATCTCATCATAGTATTGAGGGATGTCCGTTTTAATTCCAAAGTTATTGTTTTAAAGTACGCTAGTTTCAAAACTTTTAATGTTTTGAGATTTTGATTGTATTACTCTCATGTTCCTGCATGTGTAAAGTAGTTGACGTGTAGATTTGTGCTTCAATATCTTTAGTCAGCACTCTTATCTCTAAAGTTTTTTAATGAACAGACACATGAGTAAAGTGAAAGAAAGAGGCAATAGTAAGACAGAAATAAAATGTTGTATAAGATTAAGACTAAAATAAAACAATCATATGCTTAATATTTGAAGTAATTGTTTCGTTTGAGCACAATGGAGACGTTATTGTCGTGAGAAAGTGTCACAACCATCTGGAGCAGCTCTTCAAACCATTGTTCATCATCATTAAAATAAATACCTCCCAACCATACAACCATCCTCTCTAGTGTCTTTGCGTTTCTCAGCACCAACTCCATGAACGAAACCAAGAGTTTCGACGTTGCATTATTACAACCCAACACCGTATACGTCTCCTTTGAGGTAGGAAACACCTCGTATTCTGATCTCCAACATTGATCCGAATTCAGAACTTGTGAATCAGAATAACTGTCAAGATGCATATCCTGTAGAGCATAAAAAAGTTATCCCAAAGCAAAAGCTAACACTTGAAAAATATCAAAATCCTATATCACAACAAAGATGTGGAATGTTTCTAGTCAGTTATTAGTTTGCATGGTCTTATATTAATACATAAGGAAGTAAAAGAGGTTTCTGGTAAAGATAGTACCATTTTGTCTAGCTTCATCATATCGACTGTTAGCGTCTTTAATCCAGGTGAATTTAGTAGTAACCTTGCTATGCCAGGAATAATAGATCGAACAAACTTTGTTTTAATAATCAAAGTTTGGACCTTGAGCGTTGGGAAAGGAACGCCACGGAGCTCGGTGAGAGATAGAATCTTCAAAAAAGTTGGCTCAAGAGTAAGCCTCTCAACGTTGTGAGATTTTGCTAGCATTATTAGCGCCATGGTTTGAAAAAGATGAGCCTCCATCATACCAATGTAAATGTCATGGTTTGCTTCGGTTAAAGAGGAGACATCCACTAAAATAGATGGTTTCTTAGAGTTTGTGAGACTCAAATAATGGATATGTGGCGCTACAATCACAATTGGTCCTGAGTAACGAATTGTCCGATCTATCTTCAATCTCCTAAGACTCGGTGATTTACTCAGATCAAGACGCTCAAGTAATCTGCATTCAGACAATGTCAAGCTCTCGAGTATTGGAGAGCCAGAGAGAATATTAGTCATGGATTCATCTCCAAGTTTACCGTATCTCAGTGACAACTCCCTTAGGGATTTCCAAGACACTATGCATCTGGGATTCATTATCATAATAATGCAAAACACTGAGTTGCTTTAAAGATGAACTGAGATAGAATAAATCTCCAAAATGGTAAGTCTTGCCGTACGTCAAATTATCATGTATTTCCACAGAGAGCTTCTGCACATTGCGGGAGATAGCCAAGTCGAGCCAAGTATCATCCTCGGCTGCACTGTTATCACGACCCATTCAAAGCTTGAAACTAGTGATATTTGGAGCCGTGTAGGAGATTAGGTTTTGGTTTATGTCTCCAGCCTTGAGTCTACTCCGATTGATGACGAGAGAAGGTGTCTCGCACCATACATGCCTCCATCGTTTGGATAAGACGCAAGTTCTCATGGCCATCTCGATGGGGATAAAGGAGAGAATATGGTGGAGGATCTCATCTGGCATTGAGTTTATGAAATCATCTGCACCTTGTCGTTGGTTTTTGCGGTTCCTAGGGTTTCTACGGCGGCCACGTCTCTGTCGCCTTTTCGCCATGATAATTCTGATTTTAAGATGTTTTAGGTTTTTTTTTGTTTTGTTTACCATAAGACGTTTCTATTAAATATTGCTTTTCATCCATTTTTTTTTTTTGGGTCAAATTCATCAATGTTTTTTAAGCCTATACAATATTCAAATATTACATTTCTGATAATGTAAAAGGAAAATTCTTTGGAGACATTTCACCTTTAATGTAAATGTTAATGTAGCACTTGCTTTAAAATGTGACAATACCTCATTATAGTACACATCTTATTGTTACTGCATTTAAAGTACACATCTTATTGCATCAACTGGTTCTTACTTCATATCCAAAAACCACCTGTTGGTACCTGCAGGTGGTTTGGTCCGGTACTCTTTACTTCTTAGTGCTTCCTTACTGCAAGAATGTAACCGGAATTAACTTCAGATTTCATTAACCGGGAAAATATTTAAAAACAAAGCAACAAACATGAAAATCTAAGGCATAGAGCTTCTAATCAGATACTAGCATAAAGGACATCCTAATTATAAGACTTACCATGTACTTTTTCTTGAAAATCTCCACAACCTCCTTGGGATCGATCTTTGTTTGTGCAAAGGCATCAATCTTGTTCATTTCCTGTAAACATAACATTGATGGCTTTAGTACCAATCCCTTATGAAGATAGGCTTGATCTTCTCTATCTTAAAGGAAGATTGTCATTATGTATATATACCTCGATCCATGCCGATAGTTTTGGACGTTCTGCAGTAATGTCGCACTTGTATACCTCATTGAGTATGATTTGAAACATGTCAACGAACGTAATATAGGCGATATCGACCTGGAAATAAACGAAGAATTCAAACAATCTTTTGAAGACAAACAAGAGGAGAAAAACAGGATCTCAAACAAAGGCCAAAGAGGCTTTTACCAAGCTAATTTGACCAAGGAAGAATGGCCCATCATCGAACTTATGCAGAGCATTTTCAAGATAATCTAACACAGGTGCTGCATCAAGAAAATGAAACTTCCAGTCATATCATGTTTGTTATCACCCCCGAAAGGCCGAAACTTTGAAGAGTTTAGAGTCTCACCGGTGTCAGTAAAGGGATCTCCTTTGAATGACGCAAACATAGTTTTAAAGAATGTATCAGTGTATTTCAGCAACTCTTCTCCAAACTCTCTTTTTGCATGATCCTATTAAGATAACACGAGAGGGCAACGAATTGGACTCAGAGGATAAAGAAGGGAGATAAAAGTATGGTATGGCGTTACCTCGGGGTAAAGCGAAGGCCCCTCAAAAGTGTTATCAAGATATTTGATCAAATCCAGACTCTCCCCAATGATTTTTCCATTGTGCTCAAGCGCTGGCACCTGCAAAAGATAATGACAACTTTCCACTTGAAATTTATAACCAAAATTTGAGAAGAGAAATTGATGACCAAAAATGAATTCGTGAAGCTTTTAACCTTGTTCTCTGGGTATACTTTCTCCTTGTACCAAGCAGGCCTATTCCCAAGATCCAAAGGAACAAGTTTAATCTTTTCTTGCAGACCCTACATTCCCAAGAAACCAAATCTTGTTTTCGGAATCCAACTACTTATAAAATAATGTAAACATAGGCCATTAATTACAGTGATGCTAATGTGTATACAACACAGTATACATAGTTTCTTGAAAATCATATGACGTCATAGAAAGGTGAAGTTAACTAATGTCTGCAAGATAACCAATCTATAGTCTCTAGCTTTTTTATATAGACAAAAATGTTAGTCGAAAGTGAGACTTAAACCTTGAAGTTTCTGGTGATCCAAACTCGTTGAGCAAATGGGCAAACGTAGCTTGTGTACAATCTTTGGTCGTTAATTAGGTAAAGACAAAAAGCAATAAGAGATTAAGATTAGAGAAACACAAGAAAGTAGATATAGTACAAAGTGTTGTAGAAATTAAGCTAAAGACAAAAACATAACAAGGGATTGAAGATTAACCTTGTGGTTCCGTCGAACAGCGCAGGTGGATCAGATGTAGCATCGAGCGGAGCTGGACGATCTTCTACAACACTATATATCTCAAAAGGATCAAGGGACAACCGAAATAAACCAAAAAAATATCAATATTTCCCAAAAGCCAAAAATCGACCAAACTCATTAAAAACTCTGAATTTGGGGATAAGAACAAAAAAACTTACACAGGGGAAGCCATTGATGATATGTTATTACGGAGCCCTCTTTCAAAGATTTGAGATTCTGTAGAAATTTAGAACTCTGATCATGCAAAACAAGACGAGGCTAAGAACAGAGTGAAGCGTTACTTTTTGGTGTGTTTCTCTAATTACAGTTGTCAATGTTTCGTCGGTGAAAACACGTGGCAGTTTTGAGGATCTTTATCGGTAATAACTACGATATCAAAAAGTGGGCCGTAACTGATACAATTCAATAAAAGGAACTAAAAGCCCTTAGTTTTAGTTTTCAACCATAATTGATCCCATTATAGTTGGGCCTAAATGGACCGTAATAAACAAAACAAAATAAGAAACCGAGCCCATTTTATTATGGACATTGTATAATCCCAAACACAAGAGCCTTCTCTCTTTTGATTAAAGTAAAACAATAATAACCAAATCTTTCTTATTATCAAACTACGATACCAAATCCAGAAATTTATAACACACTCTCAAGTAGTCATCTTTCTTCTTCATAGGCCAACGACTCGGTCCAGTACATTTGTTACTTTTACTGCAAAAGAAAAACCAGAATCGGTTAATTTGGTTATAGAACGTTAACCGGAACTAAGCAAGACAATGGCTAAGCCTAACATTAAAGAAAACATGAAATGAAACCGTTTTGATTCCGAGTTTAGAAACGCGATTTTGGTATTGTTGAGATTTATAAACTCTTACCATGAACTTCTTGAAATAATTGATGACATATTCCGAGTCGGTTTTCGTCTGTGTATATTCAACCATCTTATTCATTTTCTGCACATAATACATTGAGGTCAAAGCAAGCAAGCAACTAAATCATATAAAAGCCTTATCATGTGCATATATATGTATGTACCTCGATCCAAGCAGCTAGTTTTGGACGTCCGATTATAATTTCGTATTTGAAAACTTCATCGAGAAAGACTTGAAATCGTTCGACAAATGGGATATACGCAATATCAACCTAGAACCAAAAAAGAAATTGATACATTTTTTACCATGCTAAAAAAACTTATTCATTCACACTACTATTTAAAGGGGCTTTAATACCAAACTAAGTTCGCCGAGGAAGAACGGACCATCATCAAACTTCTGCAAAGCATTTTCCACGTGATCGAAGACGGATGCTGCATCAAAAAAAACACACATAAATTTCAGCTCCTACTTCTAAATTTTTTATACAATGAACAAGTCACACAAGAATCAACCTTACCCGTTTCTTTAACCGGGTCACCTTTGAAAGAGCCAAACACGGTTTTTATGAATGTTGCATCAACATATTTCAACAAGTCTTCACCAAACTCTCTTTTTTCAGAATCCTATCAAAAATAAAAATAAAATTTTCCCATTGAGAAATTATTATTTAACATGACAAGAACAAGATCTATAACATGCGAACAAGGTCTTACCTCAGGGTAAAGTGAAGGCCCATCGAAATTGCTGTCGACATATTTGATTAAATCAAGACTCTCCCCAATGATTTTTCCATTGTGTTCAAGTGCAGGAACCTATAAGGACTCAATTATTGGTCAATTAAAATGAATATACTTTCGAATAGCGGAGGTTTTTTTTATTTAATAGTATTGTTTGAAGAAAAACAAAGGGCACCTTGTTTGCAGGATATACTTTCTCCTTGTACCAAGCTGGCCTATTAGGAAGGTTTATAGGAATCAATTTGATCTTCTCTTGCAGACCCTAAAACCCCCCAATATTAAACAAAATAAACCAATCTTGCTTTTTAAATTGTCATGTCAATCTCAATTTACATACATACAAAGAAAAACACATTGTAAGAGATTAGAACATAGCCAATTATTTAACACAAACCACGTTTGCTTTTGTTCCTAATTTGTGTGAATCAGAGTAAGTCTATTTAACACTTTATTCTGGATAGTTTGATAGATTTTAATCCAAACAAGAGAACGAAGAAAAAGAAAAAGAACCAAGTACCTTGAGGTTTCTTGTAATCCAAACACGTTGTGCAAATGGGCAGGTGTAGCTTATGTACAACCTTTTTTGTTTCCATTTTTTAATTAACAAACCAAAGTTAATTTAATACATCAAAAGCTCATTAACAAATATTTTATGAAGCTTGAATTAATTACTAATATACTAAAAGAAACAAGATAAAACCTCGTAGTTCCGTCGAACAGAGCAGGTGGATCGGAGGTAGCATCGAGCGGAACTTGACGTTCTTCTACGAAAGTTTTTCTTGATAACGAGATGAAATTAAAGGAGGTAAAAAATTAGGTTTAACTTGATAAGTCGACTTTATAATAATCCAGAAAACTCATAAAGTAAAAAAACAAAGATCTTACTGTGGAGATAGAGCCATGGAGATGATCGATAAGAATATTTTCTATAGGGGGTTACAGAGATGCTGTGTTTGCAAGAATTATGGATCAAACACATAAGAGCCACACATGTATAATACAGTTTATTATATACTCAATGGAAATTGGAAGAGGTTTGATTCATGCTTATTGCGACCAACAGTGACAATCAATTGAAAAAGGTAAAACGTCACCGCTCGATAATATCCGTCGTTGAATATTATGGCTATAAAAAGGTAAAACGTCATCGCTTAATAATTGGGCACAAATAAAAGTCACCGTTTGACTCTAATATCTCAATTGCTTTCATGCCTAAAGCCTCACTAATTTTTTTTTTCAAGATGCAATAATTTTTTTTGTGTTTTTTCTTTCCGAACAATGATCTAGATTCATATCTGAAAACCTTTTTGAGCAAGCCATTTTGCATACATATTTATTTTAAAATACGAGTTGAAATTATGGACCAAAAGATCCTGTTTTTAATTTCACTTTACGAGTAATTAAGAAGACTTTTTAAAACTCACATGCGTAAAGAGACCGAACACTTTTGTTGATCTTGTTCTTCTGTAGCATTTAATATTGGACTTTGGTTAACTTCGGTCTACTCGGTTTATGATCGGTACAACATATTCTTCTTGATACGTTGCAGAGTCAAATATCGTTGTAACTAAGTAGAAATTTTCTTATATTTCCGATTATAGTTGTATAGAGGCTATATATGTATCATCTCGTCTTCATAATAAACAACACAAATCCTTTTGAAATCTGATCTTTTTTATGGTATCAGAGCCTGATCTTTTTAAATTTTAAAAACACTGAATTTTTTTTTCCGACTCTAATGGCGACGACGAACGCAACTGCAACTGATGTGAGAAGATCTATCTCACCGTATGATTTGTCTCCTGCAGACAATTCTGGAGCTGTAATCTCTCATCCACTCCTCAAAGGTAACAACTATGACGAGTGGGCTTGTAGGTTGAGAACCGCATTGATTTTAAGGAAGAAGTTCGAAATTCTCGATGGGACTATTGCGAAACCGGTGGAGAACTCTCCTGATTTTGAAGACTGGCACACTATCCAGGCACTTCTCGTGTCTTGGATAAAGATGGCGATTGAAGCTACTCTCCGTTCGACGATTTCACACAGAGATGTAGCTAAAGACCTGTGGGATCACTTGAAGAAAAGGTTTTCTGTGATGAATGGCTCTCGACTGCAACAACTTAAGGCCGAGCTCGCCTGCTGCAAACAGAGGGGTCTTGCAATTGAGGCCTACTTTGGAAAACTGAATCAGATTTGGGACAACTTAGCTACACATAGGCTGATAAGGGTTTGCAAATGTGGCCTCTGCACATGTAATCTCAGAGCTGCTCAGGAAACTGATAGAGAAGAGGATAAGGTGCATCAGTTTCTCTATGGTCTCGATGATCACTTCAGAGCTGTGAGATCTTCCGTGGTTGCGAGATAATCGGTTCAGTCATTGGAAGAGGTCTACAATATAGTGCGGCAAGAAGAGGACATGAACACTATTAGTGAAGAACCGACACCACAATTGACAGCTTTTGCTGTTCAAGCCAAACCCACATTCCGCGGTAATGAGAAGGAAAAAGGTATGCTTTGCAAATTGTGTAACCGAACGGGACACAAAGCTGAGAGGTGTTATGCGGTTATCGGGTATCCCGAATGGAGGGGCGACAGGCCTAAAGGAAGAACATTACAAGGAAATGGGTGCGGTGTACCCATGAATAGAGGTAGAGGACGTGGGCAGCCAACCTACGCTAACCGGGTTTACGTTCCCAACATTGAAAACACAGCACCTGAACAAGCAAATCACGTCCTCACGGATGCTGATCGTGACGGCGTGGCTGGTCTCAATGAACAACAATGGCGCACCATCAAAAACATCCTCAACGCCGGCAGAGTAACTTCAACTGAAAAAATTTCTGGTATGTCTTCTTTCTCTTCTTGGATAATGGATTCAGGGGCCTCCCATCACTTAACAGGAAAATTCGATACTTTGATCAATGTGAGAGATATGGCACCTCTATTGATCATTATGGCTGATGGTAGAGAAAAGATATCGCTAAAAGAAGATTCTATACGGCTTGGTAATAGTCTGGTTTTGAAGTCGGTTTATTATGTTGAGGCACTACAGTCTGATTTGATCTCTATAGGACATCTTATGGATGAAAACAAATGTATAGTTTAAATGGCTGATCAGTTTCTTGTGGTTCAGGACCGTGTTGCGAGGATGGTGACTGGAGCGGGTAAGAGAGTTGGAGAGACTTCAGGACCGTGTTGCATCAAAAGATGACCAGGCGTTTGATTTATGGCATCAAAGGATGGGGCACCCGGCTGCGAAATTGATTGGAATGTTACTTTCTGTTTCGTCTTCGGTTTCTTCTATTGTTAAGAATAAGACTTGTGATGTATGCTTTCGGGCAAAACAAACAAGATAGTGTTTTCCATTGAGTTTGAATAAAACCACTGCAATTTTAGAGCTTATTTATGTGGATCTTTGGGGACCGTATCGAACACCAACACATTCAGACGCCCGATATTTTTTAACTATTGTGGATGATTTTTCTCCTGGAATGTGGTTGTATTTACTCAATACAAAGACTGAGGCTCCAGTTCAGCTGAAAATTTTCTTAGTTTTAACCGAAAGGCAGTTTAATAGCAAAGTTAGGACGATCCGAAGTGACAATGGCTCAGAATTTCTCTGTATAACGGAATTTTTTCACAAGAATGGAATACTTCATGAAACTTCATACGTCGGAATGCCACAGCAGAACGGTCGTGCTGAGAGAAAGCATCGTCATACTTTAAATGTAGCAAGGGCATTGCGGTTTCAAGCTAATTTACCAATCAAATTTTGGGGTGAATGTATTCTTACGGCGGGTTATCTAATAAACAGGACACCGACAACAGTTTTAGATAACCTCACACCGTTTGAAAAGCTCTTTGACAAGAAACCAAGTAATGAGCATCTAAGAGTTTTTGGAAGTTTATGTTATGCACATAAACAAACGCGAGGGGGTGATAAATTTGAATCACGCAGCAGACGGTATGTTTTCTTGGGATATCCACATGGCAATAAAGGTTGGAGGTTATTTGATCTTGAAAAATCAGAATTTTTTGTTTCAAGAGATGTGGTTTTCTCAGAGAAGAGTTTTCCCTATGCTGATTCTTCACCATCGCTAAATGGATTAAATGAAGAAAAAGAGGAATAACGATTTTGGGCCCCAATAAGTGAAGGAATTCTTCTAGATAATCCACCAATTATTGGGCCACCAGTTCAAAGGCCCACTATCTTTGAAACAAGGTCTACGAATGATTCTTCCTCACCAACCCCACCAGTTCATTTATCACCACAAATCAAAGAATCAAGAGACACAACCTCAAGTTCTGAAACAGAAACCAATCGAAATTGCACAGCCTCGTAAGTACAGTCCACAGAAACTGAAGCAACAGAGAAAACAATTGATGAAGCACTTATGGGAAAGGGACAACGGCAGAAAACAGCTTCAACAAATCTCAAGGATTTTGTTGTGAAGAAACCAGCTCAAAAAACACAATCAGAGGTCAGCAATTGTGTTGATTCATCTCCGAATATTGTGTATCCCATTACAGATCAAGATGATGTCCATCGATTTCCGGAAAAACATATAGCATATGTTGCTGCTATTATCTCTACGCTTGAACCAAAATCATTCAGACAGGCCATAGAAGATGATCGATGGCGAACTGCAGTTGGGTCAGAATACAGGGTTTTGGAAGAAAATAATACTTGGACAATAGAAGATCTACCACCAGGAAAGAAAGGTACAAAGCCAGATTAGTGGCAATGGGAAACAAGCAGATCGAATGAGAAAATTATGGAGAAACATTCTCACATGTGGCGAAGATGGGGACAGTTCGGTTGTTTCTTGAGATAGCAGCAAAACAGGGATGGTTAGTGCATCAAATGGATGTTCACAACGCGTTTCTACATGGAGATCTCGAAGAAGAGGTCTACATGAAAATGCCTCCCGGGTTTCAGTCAGCGGATAAGAACAAAGTTTGTAGATTGCAAAAATCTTTATACAGCCTGAAGCAAGCACCAAGATGTTGGTTCACTAAACTTTCTGCAGCTTTACTTGATTACGGGTTTGAGCAGTCGATAGGTGATTATTCTTTATTCACATATGAAAAAGGGAAGATAAGAATCCATATTCTCGTTTATGTCGATGACTTGATAATTGCTGGAAGTAACTTGGAAGCAACAGAAGCATTCAACGCTTATTTGTCTGCATGCTTTCACATGAAGGATCTAGGGGATTTAAAATAGTTCTTGGGCATAGAGGTTGCGCGAAATGCTTCAAGTTTTTATCTTTCTCAGCGAAAATATGCTCTCGACATTATTATGGAGTTAGGACTTCTTGGGGCAAAGCCGGCTGAATTTCCTCTAGAACAGAGCCATCACCTTGCTATTTCGAAATCAAAGTTATTGACAGACCCAACACCCTACCGTCGTCTGTTGGGACGTTTGATATACTTAAGTGTGACACACCCAGATTTAGCGTATTCAGTACATGTTCTAGCTCAATTTATGCAGAAGCCACGTCTGGATCATTGGAATGCAGTCCTACGTGTGGTGAGATACCTCAAATCTGATCCTGGACAAGTAATTTTACGATGGGCATCAGCAAATTTCCAAATAACTGGATGGTGTGACTCAGATTGGGGGAGCTGCCCGTTAACTCGGCGTTCAGTGACTGGTTATTTTGTTCAACTTGGAGATTCCCCAGTGTCTTGGAAAATAAGAAAGCAGAAAACGGTTAGCCGGTCATCCGCAGAGGCAGAATATCGAGCCATAACAATGCTGGTCCAGGAACTGATTTGGTTAAAAAGAATGCTCATCACCCTTGGAGTAAAACATGATCAGCCTATGCCAGTTCACTGTGACAGTAAGTCTGCTATATACATCGCTACAAATTCTGTTTTCCATGAAAGAACGAAACACATAGAGATCGATCTACATTTTGTTCGTGATGAAGTGGTCTCACGCAACATCAAGTTATCACATATCAACACAAAGTCACAACTAGCAGACATCTTGACAAAAGCTATTGGGCGTGATGGGTTTTGGGACTTTCGGTACAAGCTTGGCATACGAAATTTGTATGCTCCCGCTTGAGGGGGTATTGGACTTTGGTTAACTTCGGTCTACTCAGTTTATGATCGGTACAACATATTCTTCTTGATACGTTGCAGAGTCAAATATCGTTGTAACTAAGTAGAGATTTTCCTAGATTTCCGATTATAGTTGTATAGAGGCTATATATGTATCATATCATCTTCATAATAAACAACACAAATCCTTTTGAAATCTGATCCCTTTTATTTAAGGGCCAAACAAAAGTAAAAAAAAAAAAGAGTTTGCAATCTGCAAAACATTCCGACGCTAAGAAAAACTGCAATTGATTGATGCTTACATAGAAACCTAAAAGGAGGAACAAGTGTTGAAACGAAGAGCGGAGAAACTCGAAAATCGAATATATATCTGGTGCAATTTCACCGGATTCCTAACAAAGATTGATCCAATTTCGCCGAAGCCATAAATCCGTGGTGGAGAGCTGAAGCCGAAGCTAATAGCGTTGTGTAATCTAACTAAACCACAAAAGCATTGTCGTAAAACCTTGATTAGAAAAAAAAAAAAAAAAAAGAATTAAAAACAAAAACGTTGTAGTTTTATTTCTGTTTGTGTCGGACTATTTAGATCCGACCCGGCCCTATAAAATCAAGTTTTAATTAGACGATTCTACCCTTAATCGGGTGACTATTGGGTCGGATTATTTAAATCCGAACCGGGTCCATAAGATTGAAGTTTTAATATGACGATATTGCCCCTTGGTCTGAGGCATTAAAGTCCCGATATTGCCCCTTGGTCTGAGGCATTAAAGACGCTTCGACTTTTAACCCTACTCTTCCGCTTAATCGCAAAAGCAACAAAAAAAAAAAATCAACGAATCTCTTTCTCTCCCAAGGCGCGTATTTCGAACGGAACTTTGAATCCATGGCGAGCAACGGAGACAAGGTCACGGCTGCGGTGGAGAATGGCGGAGGATTTTCGACTATTGAAAACCCTAAGAAAATCGTAGACCTCAACACTGCGGAGCCAGATCGTACAGATGACATTTTCGACGGAGATGTAAAGGGATTTTCAGATTCTGGTGAAAATAATGTTGAAGCTGACTCTAAGGCTCTTGGATCGGCGGCTGGGGTTGATTCTGGGGATGTATCTCCGGTTGATGATATTCAGAAAAAGATTCGACGTGCTGAGAGGTTTGGGGTTTCTGTGAAGCTAACTGAAGAAGAGAAGCGCAATTCTCGTGCTGAGAGGTAAGAAAAATAGTTCCTTTGTTTTCTATTCGCTGAGCTTTAGGTTTAATCCTTTATATATGTCGAATGTAGGGATTTGCAAAATTAGGGTTTTTTACTTCTTTATGAACGATTTTTTTTTTAAAGAAAAAATTGAATTTTTATTTAAGTCCGCATTGAGGGTTGTTATTTGCTATGTTCACATACTATCAAACCTATGCCGGCGAGATTGAAATGTGTTTCACTCTCTATGCAGGTTTGGTACTGTTGCAGCGGCGAATGGCTCAGAGGGAACGAAGAAAGCAGAGGAATTGAAGCGAAAAGCTAGAGCTGATAGGTTTGTTTCGCCATGCTTTCTTTCTGCTTGCTAGTTTTATTACTTGTATGTTTGGTTTTAAAGAAAAAGGAGTTTCATTCTCACTTTTTATTGTTTCAAATAGATTTGGGGTGGTTCCAGCAGCAACTTCTACCACTGATAACACTGAGGAAGAGGCAAAAAAGAAAGCTAGGCTTGCCCGTTTTGGGAAAGACACTAAAGTTGATTCGGCTGAAGAAGATAAGCGCAAAGCTAGAGCCTTAAGGTACTTTTTCATGCAATCCAAATTCTGTTAGTCCCTGAGGACTGTAGTAGTGTGTGATGCATTTTCAAATAATTGATTTTGTGGTTTGTGTATTTTCCATCATTAGGTTTTCAAAGTCTGCTTCTGAATCATCTTCAGATTTACCTGGGAAGCTAAGTGTTGGCAAGGTATACGGTCTTTAACTTCTGTTGTTTCTCTCATCTATTTGAATGAGATGATTGATAGAGTAGCTAATGGTATATCTTTTGTTGAACTCTTTGTTTCATCAGGAGGCAGCTGTATCAGGAAACGCTGCCTAAGGTTCTGAATTAAGTTTATGTTGTCTTTGTAGTTAGGTGAGTTTCACTTAATATTTCTGATTGTATTGCAAAATTTTATTGGTGCCTGGTTTCTTTCTCGTATTTGACTCCACAATCTTTGATTTTAGCAGGTAGTGTACTGTGTTTATGATTCCCTCTGTGGCTGCTTGATTCTCTCTTTATATCTGCATTAGAAGTCCCGGTGTGTAGTATCTTTATTAAGCTCGAAGTTCGGTCGTGGAGCAAAGTTTTTCAGTCATTCAATGATTCTCTCAGATGGACGGAAGCTAAGCTGTCACCAGATGAGATCTTGAGAAACCAATAAGTAACCTATAGTTCTGATTGTCTTAGAAAGAGCAATTATCTGTGTGGTAGGACCTAGGAATTCTGAAGTGGCTGGTATTGATGTTTTCAGTGTTGCAGGTGCTTAAAGTGGTAAGTATAGCTTGATTAGTGCCTTTATTTCATTAAACTATCTGGGAATGTGGATGGTCCTTTTAACACTGCATGTTCGTATCAAGCACAGGCAGCAGCAATAGATAATTTGTACTTCATGCAGTTAATATATCAACTATTCAAGGAAAGAAAGATTTTTTCACTGTTTTCAAGGTTTTGTTCCCTTTGTTGGTTAGAAATTAGAAGTGGTTAATTACTTTTGAGTTGTGCCAATGCGTTTTCTATCAAAGTCAGTGGTTTTTTCATCTTAGTCGTAAGCTGGTTTAGTGCTGTTCTGTGCTTGATTGCGAATATTGCATGCAAAATGGATCCCATAAACTTTGGTTGCTTATTTTTATATGACCTCTCAAGCCGCTACTTCAGAATTTCTTAGTCATGTAAGACATCAGTAAAACTATAGAGGTACTTCTTGGTTTCCATTTCTCTGGTCTCTATGGCAATTGAAGAAAAGAGGACCTCAGATTCTGAATCTCTGCTCGTTTGACTGGGACTTTTCTGGCTTTCTGATGCTACAACATTAATCTCTTTGTGTCTGTAATAGATTCTAGATAAAACTTTGTTGATACTTTCTTTCTGAGAACTTTGAATCAAGCGCCAGAAAACTTTTATGAAGGGAATGTAATGTTTAGTTTTGCTTCTTGTTTTTAATTGTTGTGTTGTACTTATTCACACCTGTTAAGCCAATATGTTAATTTGCTTTTAAATTTTACTAGCATTGACATTGATATGCAAGTACCCTCGTGTATATATGTATACAGGGGTACATGAGAATTCATGTTTTCTTGAAAAAAAGAACATATCAAAGATCTCACAATTTAATAGTGTTTCTAGCTATACTACTCGTGGTTCTTGCTTGGTCCAGTGTTTTTGCCTTTTGAGATGTGATCATGATGTTGAGTACATTGGGTGGCCACCTCTAATTGATAGTGGAGAAGCCCAAGCATTGGTTTTGACCGGTTGAGGCTTGAGATAAACAACAATAACGGTTATATCGTCGTGGAAATGCCTTCTAACACCAGGATGGATCTCCTTCAGGTCTGAGTATCTCATCTCTCTTTTCTTTGCTGCTTCCTTCAGTGCAGCTTTGAGTAGTCTCCTTGCTATTCCCTGTGAATGTGAATGTGAAGGTATCAGTAAATAAATCTTGTGGGCGAATTGTGCAACAGACAGATATTCCCATTTGATATGGCTTAGGCATTGAACTTACTTGGCGTGGGGAGTTATGCACAATATCAACAGCTTCCTGGTTGCTAAGATGCTCCCAAAGCCCATCTGAAGCAAGAATCATAAACTCGTCTTGTGGCTTAAGTCGGGTAACCGTGACTGATGGATCCGCACTAAGGATTGGCTTGGTGAAATGTTCTGGTAGTCTGAACTTGGGCAGCAATGGTTCTCTGTTGAACTCTGCTCTTTTGAGGTATGCATCACCTATGGATCTTGTGATCTGGTTAAAGGTCATAACACATTTGCTACTCAGTTTTATTGTTTCATACTGATGCAAGAGATGGCTTTGATTGATGATAATGGTTTACCTGGATGACACCTTTCACACGCCACATTCGGTGCTTCATCACAAGAATGGTGGGATCATTAGGATGCATAGACCACAGCTCTTTCCTAGCGGACTCTACATTGGCATTGTGCTCAACTGATAACTGAACAGCTCTCACTCCTCCACCACCTCTCTCAGATCTGCCCAACACAGCCCTGGAATCTCCTGCGTTTGCAATATACACCAATCCGTTGCATATAACTCCTGCCAAGCAACATGACCCCACTGATGCCAGCTGTGGGTTCGTCCGCCACTGTTTCCTCACCACGTTGAGAAAATCTTCTTCTGTATCTGCAAATGCTTCCTTGATCACCTGCTCTGAAATCTCCATACCCTCAGACGCAAACTCTGTTCATGTGAAGCATGAGTGTTAGTGTGTTCAAGAATGAGGAAGTTAAACAAATGAGAAAGGCTGACAAGTACAAGTTCAAGAATGAGGAAGAGAAAGGTGGTGTGTCTTACTCTTTAAGTTGGGGAAGATGTTGTCTGCAATGAATCTGGAAGCCTCTGGACCTCCATGGCCATCGTAAACTCCAACAAACGTACCTTGAACTGTGGAATCGTTGAATGTCAATGGCCCTGATTCGATCTGGCACTGATCCTCCATCACACTGTTGGCTTGGATCATTGCCATAGAAAACTCTCCAAAAGCATGAAGGCCAAGATCTTGATACCATGTCAAGCCATCAATCTTTGTGGGACTGATCTTACTTCTCTCGCTACCGGCACCTATTCTCCAACAGGGTTTAACCATTTTTCAAGGTATGTGATCTTCAAGAAATATTGTAATATACTCAGATAAGACTAAATAGATTAAATTGATGGAAGATTGATAACAAGTAGATAGCAGTGCTGGTTGTGAATTATGAGTTTCAAGTTTAAGGAAGGGACCATATATATATAGGCATGGAAGCCCTAGAGTAAGTATGAAGGTGTAAGTAAGAGGCCAAAAAGGTATGGGTCAAATTAAATGACTCTGAAGTTAAGACAAGAGGGCAGTATAGTTTAAAGTGGATATTCAGAGATTCTCTTCTTTACTGTTCGATGATGATTCTCTGTCTTTGTAAAAGTTGTCATATTCTACTTTCTGTTATATTTATAATCCTTTAAAAGTGTCGCTTTTCGTAGAGGTTAATCTTGTAAACTTAGGAAGCAATAATGTTCACAGCCAAAACAGTATTTTGATTCTGTGGTTCGAGTTACAGTTAGACAGACATATATATAAAAAATAGGATCAGCAGGGTTTATGAATAGAGTATATAACTTGGGACTTGTGAGTATAGTACAATATCTCGTATAAATGTATGTTTTCACAGTTATTGTGTGCAAGTGTTTTTATTTCAAATTTGTGTTTTGGTTTGTTTGTGTGTTTGCAGATTGGTAAGTTTGTGGGAAGAAAATGGATAGAAAAAGAAAGGTCATAGGATGCATGTGTGGGCGTGGGTTTTTGGAGCATTGAACTTGGAACCATTTAAGATTTTGAGAGCTGAGAAAGACTGAAGAGAGAGGAGAGAAGACATTTGTGGGGCGACTGAGGAACACTCTTTGCTGTCTTAACCCCTACAGGTTTTGCCCTTTTTCTCAGTCTCTTGTCTTCTTTTTTTAACTTTTTATTCTTTAATGTTATCAAAAGCTCATCTCTTTGCTACTGAGATTTAGATCCAAATTTATTTCATGGATATTATGGGGTTGAAATGAATTTCCAATAAGGATGGATGTTTTTGGTATTTTTCCTAACTTCCAACTTGCGTTCCCTTCTTCTATCTCTCCTCGTGTTCTGTTCATTAGGATCCACAGATTGATGTTTACAGTAGAGAGAACCATTGTCGTGTCTTGATAGACCAATTACACTAATGATATGTTCAAATTTCTCTATTATATCTATAAATATGTCGAGTCTTAGATTTAGTTTTCGTTATTCGTCCTTTTTGTTGTGCTTTATGAATTCAACATGTGGGTTACACAACTTCCACTTCCACTTGTTTTTTTTATAATGATTAAAGGCTTTTAGTTTCCCTTTTATGTTACCAAAACATACATGATGCATCTTCCAAGAAGATTGTAAGTTTAACCAATTTCTTTTTGTTTATAGCAACTTGGTTTCTTTTTTTTCTTATGAAAAGATAAAGAAGAAAGCAACTGATTTCTTGTGGAACATATATACGTTTTGTTAATGGGGCTCATTCATTGATGATATTTGATTTAGATATATATGACGGTTCCACTAGTTGGATAAGGCCAATCTCATCAATTGGTGTCGGCTAGATCGTGTGACTTAACGCATAATTTGGTAAAATTTTTGATGCTGTAGATAGATAGATCTAAAGTCAAATCAAATAGTAAGAAAATCACATGTTGATAGTCTAATACAATTAAAAAGATTGGTCCAGGTACATTTTCTCTTTTAGCATATCAAATAACTTTCAAATATGGACCGATTAAATATTGAACCATAGGGAAACACATGTGGCCTTGGAACGTATTGAAGAGTCCTTGAATGCACTATTACATTACATGGATTCTCATGTGCTTTCTATCCTTGGCAAATTTCTTATCTTATTACAAAGTTGAACAAATTCAATCTCGTTTTGATTAAATAAGATAAGAAGAATATATTTTTTAGAAAAAAAAATTGTTGTGACAGCTGGGCCATTGATGCACTGTGGGAGCTCTTTTGTCTTTTGGTTGAGGGAGCCTGGATGTCAGTCTATCTCTTTAGCTTCTTTAGTTCCTTCTTAAATTTGTTTTTATTTTTTAATATTTAGCTTCCCATTGTTTTCATTCAACATTAATTAACTCATTTCTCTTTAATTATTTGTATTTTACTATTTTAGTACAGTATCACATTGTCTTTCAACTATAATCTTGTTTCTGTCACAATATAATCTGAAAGTTATCATGTTTCGGTTTGGCTTGGTTTTTATATGGAAAAACAATAGTATATATATCAAACTATATAGTAAACACATTGACTTAAGTCTTGGGTCGAGTTTTTTGGTTTTAATTGATTCAGTAGACTGCAATATGATCAGTAGCCCAATATCAAGAAATACAACACAGTTCATAATATCTCAAGGAATGAGCTTTATCAAAAAAAAAAAAAAAGATAGTACGAAATGAGCTGTATATTATTATTATCCACAAAACAAACCTATTTCTAAGGACCAAAATTTTACTCGTTACATCAATGCATTAATATATATTTCCTCCGTTTCTCTATAATGATGATATCAATTTCTCTTAAACAATTCGCATAATATTACTATTTTTATGCATAAATTTTTATTTTATTTTCAGTCATAAACAAAATTTAAATATCAAATCATATGAATAAACTAATAGATGTACTATATATATAGCTAAAGCGATCGACTATGGGAGTTACTTCAATTTTTGCGATACCCATCGGTGAAATCGTTTCTACAAAATTTACATGGCATGCATCGATTCAAATTATACATTATATATAGGGGAAAAAATCATATCCGTACCCGTTGGATCTTGGATGTCTATCAGTTAAATTTTAAAATATTTGATTTTCTATTTAAAATCATCAAACAATTAGAAAATGAATGCCACGCATCGACATTGTCTCCAATTCTGAAAATCTTTCTGCTGTTATCTATTTAATTTGAAGTATATTATAAACGAGCATTTAAGTACGTCTCATCTTTCGAGAAATCTAGCTTACAAGTTAACTGAACCTATCTTTAGAAAAAAAACAGAATCTTAAACGATAATTATGTGATTAATCATACCAACATACTATAAGACAGTCAAGAGATTCAATGTTAGCCTACATTACTAAGCTTTTCTTTATAACAAAATCAAGTTTGATTAACCACCACAAATAATTAAATGAATAAAAGTGGAGACGTGGGCACGTAGAGTAAATAGAATGCATGGCATGCAGGAAACATGAGACAGACATCGTGAAGGTCCCATATTGTCTGGTCGAACCAAACCTTGACATATTATCACAACACTATCTATCTAGTAACTAGTGTTCTTCGTATTGTCGTAGTACTTTATCATCGATCTCCTCATATTACAATTAACTAAAATTTATATAATATTAGATTTTTCTTTTGTTATCTAGCTGCAATTGTATCTGGACGTACTATTATCACTTTGATCTTGTACTTTTTATTAGATTAGATTTCTCATCTCATCTTGCAACTTAATATCCATCATCATTGCTTTCTGCATTTTTAAAATAATTTTCTGTACATTTAGTTATTACATTTGAATCTTTATCTCTAAGCCCTAAAAAAGCTCTACCAAATATCTATAGTTATATAAAAAAAAAAGTTTTAAGCTACATCAAACTTTTGGATTTGCAAATAAAACCACGTTAATGTTGGAGCTATGCTTGTAGACAAGTTCGAAAATTGAAAGGAGAGAGGCCAAAATCAACTGTTAAATTATATATAGATCATTTGACTAGTTCTTCTACTTCGACAAACTGATATGCTGATGAAGAACCGTCATTTTTGACGGGCACACAACTGTGATGTGGGCTCGTCATTTGGTTCTCTACATTTCTCTTGATCTCTTCTTTTTTTTGTTAACACTTCTCTTGATCTCAATGTCTTTCTATGGTAGTCTTTTTTTATTAGTGTTGGTTCACCAAAGGCTTCTTGTATTTCCTTTATTCTTCTTTTGTAATTAGGTGGTATAAATTCTTTTGAAATCACTCTAAAAATAAATTATTTTGAAAGCTAATCAATGAAAAAAATTAACTAGCTGGTTAAACCACACAAAATCAATACTATCATTCAAAATCTTAAAACTGTATTCTAATAGGCGTTAGTTTTCATTAAAACAAAAAAAAAAACAGGCGTTGTTACTTTTTATAATCTAGCCATAGTTTTATAATTTTATCGATGGTTTGTATGGGTTCAAATAAAGATTGTGTCTTTAAAAAAAAATATTAGAAAACAATTACACTTCAAATCCTAACATTAGAATATTTATTTATATTTATCTTCCTTCTAAAAAATTTCTTCGTGACTTTTCACGAACGAATAGATGCACATGATTTTGATCAACTCTATTTAATTGGTTAATCAAATTAAACTTTATTGACGGCTATAGTACTAAGTGAAAGATATTTTCGTATTTTTTTTTTTTGTCGTATTTTTTTAGTCATATTATTATTATAGTCTTGCAAGAATAATTTAGCGTAATGTTGAATACGCTAACAATCGGCAGACCCATGAACCAAGAGAAGCCCGTACTTTCATTGTCATTGGGTCCTACTAGTCCATTTTTCCCATTATGGAGATTTATGGAGTCAACCATGAGAAGCCCATAAAAAGAAGACAACTTTCCATAAAATCATCTAACTTATACTAGTTGCGTAAGGACCAACTGTGGAAAGCACAAATATATATAGGCCCGTTTAGTCCCTTTTTTAAGGATTTAGAGAAGCCTTCTCTACCCTTGTGACTTTATGAGCATAATCATCGTTCATCGATGAGATGTGGAAACAAATTCTATACGATTATATTTTCGCATGTTATATTTTGACATTCTCTTTCGAGTTACTTCTTTTTCTTTTACTGTCTCTTTGTAATTTATTTTGTATCATCAATCGATTATGGAATATGGAAATTTTGTTAGCTCTATAATGAAACAAATAGTTACTTTCATTTTCTATTGCAATAAATATTCGAAATTCTTCGTACAGTTAATTTATAAATAACAAAACTAACAAAAATTGTATATCAAAACTAAAAATGGTCCACACATGACTATCTATAACAGTACTTGATATATGTTCTATATAGATATTAGATAACGATGTACACGCTTCTTACACATGTCTTCATCACCGAAAGCTGAGATCAAGCCTCGTGTATCTCACTGGTCTTGACGAGGATCTCCCATAGCCGTTGGATCTCAGAGAAGACATCGTCGGTGGGAAGTTGAAACCTGCAGAAAGGACACGTGTTCTTTTTGCTAAGCCACGGCAATATACACTTCCAGTGAAACAAATGCTGACATGGCATTTCACAAACATCTCTTCCTTCACTCATCTCTTCCTTGCATATCACGCATTCTATTTCTCCGGCGTTTGAAGCAGCTGCGTTAAAAACCTCAACCGCTCGTAATGCCACAACAGCCGCTCTAGCCGCTGGAACTTCATAGCCTTCTTTCTGATCTCCTCGACGAAGGTGGTTGTAGCCTCCCATTATGTCGACGAATCTTTTGCATCTAACTAGGGTTTCTATGTAAGGCATCAAGATTCCGGCATCGCAAGTCCAGAGACCGGATATATTATTTAACATGGAATGGGAACATAGATTACCGAGAATTTCCCGCCAATTATCAGGAGAAGCTTCTAGAACATCTGGATGAAGCTGATGGGTTTCACAGAGAAAGAGGAGGAGGACCACGGCGTCGAGATCCCGGAGCTTCATGGTGGCGGCGGAGGAGGATAGAGAGTGGTTTTTACGGTGTAGAAGTAGAGGGTGGAGGAGAGAGAGGAGATGAGTAGCGATGAGGTGGGTTTTGTCAGGAAGAGAGAGAGAGAGGAGGTGGCGGAGAGTGAGGGAGAAAAGGGTCGGAGAAGAAAGGACCGCGGCTAGACGGCGGCGATGGTGGTGGGAGAGAGAGAGAACAGAGTGAGTGAGGTTTGTGAGGTGTGAAGGAGGGAGAGAAGAGAGTGACGTCATGATGATTGTGGTGTTTTCTTCTTCCATATTGGATCTTGTGCTTCGTTTCTCACTTCTCTTGACACTTTCCCTTTTTGATGAAATCTTTTGCTTATATATATACAGTCATTGAGAATTTGGTGGTAGTAATGATATAATATTGTGATTTTTTAATTAGGGAAAAACAAAAGGGTTTGGTACAAAAGAGATTGTTGTCGGCTTTGCTTGTTTGGGGTTTGATTTAATTGATAGATGTAAATATGGGATTGGAGAATAAAGTTGAAGAAGCAATGAATGGAGAAGAGTTGGCAAAAGTTTAACACTTTAGCAACTGTTGGTGACAGACATAATTAGCTTGCAAACTTTATGCAATTGTAAAGTGTTTCATTTTGGGAAAACAATAGATTATGTGTAGAAACTAAGTATATCATTACTTAATGTTATTAGCTCCATAATCTAGACCAAATTTTCAGCCCAACAATAATTTTAATTACATTTACCATAATTCATCAACAGTTTGTTCATGTGAAGCTAGTTAGTGGGACCAGACAAGAGTCTGTGGAGTAGAGTAAGAATTTGGATAGGCTTGTTTATACAAATCTGCTTGTCCATATGGTATATTTGTCTACTTTCTCACAGCACAAATCACACAAAGCACAAACCCAAAAACCCATCATTCATACCAAATAATCAGATAAGATTATTTACCAAACTCATGTTGTTGTTTAGGACAAAGAGATCTTTCTGTTAAGTGTATATGACCAAAACAAGAGCAACAACTCAAGAGGAAGATGAACAAAAGTAAAAATTATATAAAGATTATCAAAAACAAAAGGTTTGGCTAAATCCATGGTTTCTTCTACTTTTCAACTGTTGTATTCGAGAAATAGTGTTGAAAGATTAATAATTCACATGAATAACTCTAGTCTCTATGCATTTGTCCCGGTGTGATGTCCATAGTTTCACAAACTCTTATGTCTCCCAAATCCCTAAACAAGATTTCGGTGGACATCAAAAAGTCTTCAAAGACTGTTTTGACATTATTGCCCCTCACTCCAAAGACTACCAATCTAACAAAAAAGTCACCAATTTGATCACACATCTAAGGGATGATCCTACTAGAAGGGTTTGGCCATTGAGTTTATTGAGTCCCACTTAAAGATGTGGCCAACAATCGAATACACCAATCTTGGTAACATCTTGTGACTATTAGCATCAGGACTTACCCCTAATCATAAAATCTACAAATTTAACAACGCATCAGAGCTATGAGATCTTTTACACAACCTAAAGAACTTATGAAGGAAGATCGAATACTGTGAGAACTGAGAAGATATAATAGCAAGATGCTTCAATTACAAGTAAAGATGACCCACTAGAGAAAAGCAAGTGAACAAATAAAAACTCATAATATTATTTATTCTACTGTGCTCGATTTCTATGGCCCTAGTGAAAACTGTGCCCCCACCAAGCCCTTATAGTACAAAGTTGCTCACTTTTCTAAAAGCATGATGGATCACTTCACCACATGGGCATCCAAAGATAACAGCTTTAGTCAAGATAAAAGAAAAAATAAATTCACATAGTTAACATCTGCTTATCTGAGACTTTCTGCTTCTACTTAGACACTTGTATTTGTTATTCATGAACTTCGAACTGAACAAGGGAAGAGAGACAATAACAGTATTTTCAGCGTCATGGAGTTTGCAGATAAAAAATTTTGAAAATCAAATCAACCAAGACCATCCCAACAGGAAAGACACAAAAAATTGTGCTTTGGATCTCTTACCATTGGAATACAACCATGAGAATGGAAAAAGAACTAAGGAATTACTGCAGAACTTGCAATGTGATTCGTTGGTTGAGAAGGAAGTTCCTGTTCTTTGTAATGTATGCGTTCATTGCCTGGGTCTGTGATGTGAAACGCACCAATGCCACCTTCTTAGCATTTCCAAGTACTTGGCTGCATGATAAAAGAAGGCATTAAAATAGTTTCGTGACCTTATTTTATCAGTATTCCAGAAATTACTACACAGTTCGGAGTTGGGTGCTATCACTCCTCTTATTATTCCCGGAGAAGAAGTGTGTTATTCATTTTACATTTTTAATATTAATTTAAATACATATTGCTTGTTTTAGTCAGAGATATGAATCAACCCAAATCTACAGAAAATCATTGTAATTGATAATCGAACCGAAGAGTACTGAGACTACAAGACTGCAGTTCCAACTAACGGCTAATCAAATGCAGATCAAGCAAAAGCCAAAACAGGGTACTAAGAAAGAAACATAAGAATTGGAAAACCAATAATTACTCACATTGTGAGGAACTGGATGGATCCAGGATAATAGAGACAGCCAGATAAAAACTTATCTATGTCATCTACAATAGCATTCACCAGAAGCCCATGTAGCGCAGCCTAAACAAAAGAAGTTGATACCAATCACAATTTATCTCAAACCAGTCATCTGAGAACAAGGTCTAGATAATACAATAAGGTATGACAGAAAATGTAGCTTACCACTTTCCCCTCATAAGGAACAATGGGATCCCACTGAGAACGAGCAGCCTAATCATCAACAAGGAATCAACTCCGGATTAAATAGTCATCTATCATATGAGGGCTTTCTACGCTTGTAAAAGGATAATAAATATGAACTCAATAATTTGTAAAAGAATTACCCTTTCTAATCTAAAAAGCTTTCCTTTCTTCGCTATATTCCGCAGTGCTTGATTATATGAGGAAAGGGAAGGGAATTGCACAAAACTGAAAATACCAACATTATTGAGAACAAAGAAGGATCGAAATGTGTTAGTTTGGAATCAAATTTACCACTTCCAAAAATTAAATTTTGTAACAATGCGGAGCATTAATAAAGCTAAGACATACACTGCCGCGGGATTCAAGTTTCCACCACGCTGATAGCTGAATTTGAGATCATCTGGTGTCAGATTGCAGTCCTCGAGTATGTTCATAATATCAGTCTTCAGAGCATGTTTTGAGAAGCCTGAAAATTTCCCATAATACCTCTCTGAAAGAACAAAAACACGATCAAGGACTATTAGATACTAAAAAACAAATCCTTCCTTATTGCGCGTTCCAAAAATAAAGAAGACAAGCATGGTGCATACTTCATTGTGAGCTAAAGTCTCAAAACTATAACGATCCAGAATCCTTCTACGCTATATATCAATCAAAAATAATATATTTGCCTTTTTTTTAATAAAAATTCCGTCGAAAGCTTCAGGGATTAAACTCAGAAACCAACATTTCGAATATCATTAGCTTCAGATATACAGTATTAGCTCGAAGCACTAGATATATGGACTAGGATAAAACCTTCTCCCGAAGCTCTATTAGATCTGTCGACCGGAGAACCTTCCGGAGACGGCGGTAACGGAGAAGAAGGAGACTGCTCCGTGGTGGTAGATAGGCATTTCCTCCACTCCTGAAGAAATGGAAGTGAGCTACGACTGATTGCCGGATCCAATTTTCGGAGACACAAATTCGATCTGATTGCGCTACGAAGGATACTCATTTCTCACCGGGAAATGTTAGGGTTTTTCTGTAAAGTCTCAGTGACGATGAGTCGGTGACGAACACGATGAAGAAAATTACCCACATTCCCAACTTAAACGACACCGTTTTACGGACTGATAAAAAATTTAAAGCCCACATAATAATTTAAAATAGGCCTAAGCCCATACTTTCGTACATCAAGACGCTCCATTTTATATTAGAAGATCAGCGAAAAAAAGGGTACTACTTCATAACCATTGAGGGAAAAAAAATTGTTTCACATGAATTGGAGTAACAATATTTTATTAAATCGCGTATAGTTTCGAATTTATTTCGGAAAATCAAAAGGACTTTCGCCTTCGTAATTTCCAGAAGGTGAATACACGCAGATCACTATGAATCCACGGTC